>JAULKM010023746.1:0-24973 GCA_032355605.1 Rubia tinctorum
GGAGACCATCTCTATTCATAATATTAAAACTAATTTACTATGATAAAATATAATTTATTTTTTATTGTCTTAGATTTTGGGTAATTTAAGATCTAACTCAATTTTCTTTTCCATGTTGAATGTTTGAAGATTGAAATATAGATTTATTTTAAAAAAAATTATAGTTGTGAATTTTGTAGGAAATAGATAAAATCAACCAAACAACATCCATGTAGATAAATCCTAGTAAATAAAAATTCCTTCACAAGCAACCAAACAAACCTTTTGTATTTCCCAGAAACTTGATTAGAGATTTAAATTCCAGTGAAATGGAATTTCCTCCATGATTTGAATTCTCACACAAACCAAACTAACTCTGAATATATACTATACATACTATCAATTGAAAAGGCGTCATCCTTCTGTTATAACTTTGAATATGCTATTGTAAAAGTTATACATGATAAGTATTTCAATCATTTTTTGTGCATAATTTTGTTGTACTTTATTAATAATTACTTCTATGTTCCACACTTAACTATATATTTAGTTAAAATTATTTAATTTTAACCATAAATAATTAGTGTGTAATTAATAATATTATAGTGCGATATCTTGTTATATTCATTATAACGTATGTTTTTAAAATATTAATTTTTTTACAAATTTTAATTATATTTAATGAAAGATGTAATATTAATTTTTTACAAGTTTTAATTATACTTAATGAAATATATTAAAAAATCAAACATGTTTAAAGTTAATTATTGAAAGTCAGAGTACTTCCTCTGTTTTGTTAAGTTTGGCACACTTACTATTTTTGTGGTATGTTTTGTTAAGATTGTCACATTTTCTTTTATGGCAAAAAGTACGTGAATAATTTTCAACCATTCATTAAAAAAATTACTTTTTTCACTAAATTCTCTCAACACATTTCAACTTGCAAAAATAGCGACATTTAAAACTATGATGTTAAATATAACAAACGGAGAGAATGTGCAATTTGGTTTGGAAGGGAGAGGGAGCAGTCATCCACCTGTACAAAACTCTAACTCTATCAAATGTTGATCAAAATTTCAGACTCTAAATTCGACTAAAGAGATTTGAGAGGAAATAAATCTAAAAGGGATATCACGATTTGGCTTGTGAGTCCATGATCCATCTGTCTGTCCTTTTCTCGAATTATCTACTAATTATTATTTTTAAAATGGGGCTTTTAAATATTTGAAAATCTGATCCCATATTGTTATTTTATTAGTGGGAGACATCCAACATGGTTTGCTTTAGGCAATGACTAGAAAAAGACATTGCTTTTTCATCAATCATCCAAAGCCTTATGATGCAACCCAATTGGGATATGGGATCCTACTTCTTTTTATTTTCTGCAGTGTTCATAGGACTTCTAATTTAGGGAGCCAATATTTTATTTAAATTAAACTAAATTCAGTTTAATTTATGAAATTTTCATTTATAAATTTAAATTAGTTTAACATTAAAATTATTGTTTTTATTACATATTTAAATTTTGTTATGTTTAGTTGGTCTACAGGTTAAGTATAAATCAGAAGAAAAAAAAACAAAAGATCTTTTCCTTCTCAAAGTCCCTTAGAAAGTTTTATGTGGGAATTTTGTAATTTTGCATATGAAATGTGAGGATCAAATGAAATTTTAACAAGTATCAATTTCAAGTTACAATTAAACGGAGAAAAAATAAAAATATATTTAATTATAATTTTCAAATAATTATTTGTCCAAATTGCATTTGACGATCCCTTCTAGCTCTAAATCTTCTATGGCGAAGAAATTAGAACTGCGGGAGGTGTGGTGCAGATTGTCAAGCTATATATGATCACCAAGTACCTCAGTCACTTAAGGAACCAATTTAGGTTTTCTTTCGAGAATTCTCACGTGAGAAAAATTATATGAGACCGTCTCTCCATATGTTAGACCAGAGATTAAGTGACTTTTAAAATTTTAGAAAGTATTTCATAATATCTTTTATTTTAAAATAATTATTTTAAAATTTACCATCTCACCATACTATGTGTAAAGTCTTTGTATTCTTACGTACTTTATTACACAAAATCTTATTTTAAATTGTAAACTGTTACAATTAAAATAAGAGAAAAATGCATATACAATTCTACCTAATTCACATAGTACATATATAACATTTTGATAATTGAAAGTGCAAATATAACTTTAGATAATTAGTGTATGCATAAATTTTACCTTTTCCAACAAATTTAGGCCGGAATTGGATGAAAAGTCAATTTTACCCCTCCTACCATAATTTACTACCATACCCCAATGTTTCTTCTTCTCCTAAATCCTAATCCTAACCCTAACCTTCCTAACACCCGCCATTGTTTCTTCTTCTCCATTTTACACCCGTCACCGCACACATAATCCGCCGGTGTCTCTTCTTCTTCATTTTCCCATTGGTTCTACGATGTCGTAGCGCTGCTCCGTTGGTTCTTTGGCACAGTGTTTGCTTGAGCTCGAGATCTACGATGCGTTAATTCTCTGTTGACGCACCGGAGGCTGACACTATGAAGATGGTGGGTGTTAGTAATGAGCAGTGAAGGCTCCGAATTGCAATGAAGAATGTGGGTATTTGAACAATATTCGCTGCGAATTGCGGTGAAGATGGTGGGTATTTGGGCCAAGAGGTCAAAGATCCTTCCGGCGGGGCGGAAGGGTGGTGGGTGGGTGTTAGGGCCACGAAGGTGGTTGTGGGGTGTTTCCGGGCGAGCGGGAAGGTGGTGGGTGTTAGGGCCACGAAGGTGGTTGTGGGGTGTTTCCGGGCGAGCGGGAAGGTGGTGGGTGTTAGGGCAGGAAGGTGGTGGGTGGGGTGTTTTTCGGCGATAGGGGGGAGGTGGTGGGTGGGGTGTAAGGGCCGTGAAGGTGCAGGCTGAGTGATGACTTTAATTTGTTTTCCGACACAGTGATGGTGGTAGCATAACAGGGATGGGGTAAAGAGAATTTTTGTGTTTCAAAATTTTGTATTAGGCTAAAATGGCATTTTGATCATTTTCGGTCGGTCAATGGCCGGAAATGGTCATTCAATGCTGGAATATAGTGTTTAGGGTTATATTTGCATTTGTGTAAAATATTAGGATTGTTTCTGTATTTCAAATTATCTTAGCGTTGTATGTGCATTCACTGAATTATATATGGTTATATTTATACATTTCCCTTAGTATAATTATTAGAGTAATTAATACTTATTTTCATTTATTGCAACAAAATTCTTATATTTTTTTAAAAATAATATTTGATCTCAAAATACAACTAATTTTACCTTTATTTTAAAAGTTATAATAATGATATTTATCATAATTGATCTAACCGCAAAGCGACCTAATAAGAAAACCTCTCGCTATATTAATTTCTAGTTTCCGCAATCATAATCTAACTTCTAAGTGCATATATATTTATTAGATAGATATACATAATATATTTAGATACTCCAAATGTTTTTAATATAGTGTTTCGATTCATTTGGTCCCAATTTTAAAATACTTCATTAATTATAGTCCACACTCCTTAAGTGGGAGTTTGTTTTCTATACTCACATTCAAATATTTTAATGCAAGTAATTTTTAAATCCTTGCACATTGCCATGAGTATTAGGTTATGACTTATTACACGAGTGCACGCCATAGAACTTGTCGCAAAACGTAAAACAAGACAATTAGCAAGTGTAGGAATATAAACCTCTATTTTTAATAATAAATTATGAGTTTCCTTTGTTTTCTTAAATTTGGCATACTTACTGTTTTCGTATTTTTTTAAAAAAATTGTTACATTTCCTTTTATTGCAAAAAATACATCATTTTGAACAACTTATTAAACTTTTGAATCTCCTTACTCAATTTTCTCCACACATTTCAACTTGCAAAAAAAAATCTAAACATATGGTGCAAACATAAAGAAATGAAGTACTCCCTCTATCCCAACCATATCTGCAGAGAGAGAAATGGTTGGGCAAAATTTTGAGCGGCGGCACCTATCAGCCCACGTGCAGTTTAGGCAGAAATCCCAGTTTCATTAATGTTAACCTTTCCCTCCCTTTTTTTCTGTGTTGGCTTGTTCTCTCCTTTTTATGTGCCAAACACAACAAATATAATCCATGTTCAGCCGAAAATTAAAAGGAAAAATCACCCAAATTTTTACAGTCACAAAATTTTTATAAGTAAAAAATCCCTATAAATACATGAACTGAATACCCAAAATGCAGCCAATACAAGTCTGAAACCCTGTTTACTCCAGCCAAAACTTTTTTAAAAAATAACAAACTCTTCTATCCAAAACCCCCAAAACCCAACACAAATATGTGAAAGTTATGGGGGAACCTCTGATCAGGTTAGTTATCAGGGAGTCCTCCAAAGCAACCCGAAGGAGCTGGTTGCTCCTCTGATGTTTGCATATTCCCTTTCATCATAGGGTTTTTCATTCGAGGCAGCATGCGAGAGAAGAATCTGTCAAATGAGGAGAGGCAACATCTGGCGGAATTCCTTTTGGATAACCACAGCAACAGGAAGATAAAGCACTCAAGGAGGCTCGAGGAAGAAGCACTTTTTAGTTGTTCAATCAGTATTGTGAGCACAATATGGGTAGTAGCACGAGCCCAGCTCGGATCGGGGCAGCCCGTCAACATGGATGGTCGCAATTCCCACAACAAGATCAATATTGATCTTGAGGCTTTAAAAGCCATACCTGAACATAAGAGAAGAACGGTGAGAGGAACATGCACTAACTTACATAAAGGGAAGAACGGCGTGCAAAGGGATGTAACATCGAAGATCATAATGAGCCACACAAACAGTATCAAACCAGTCTTAGACAGCTCAGAACAAAATCAAAAGGTTTGTTTTCCGTCTAAGTAAGCTAAATCCTGAAATGCAATTCCGAGAAATGGATAGTGTAAGCCACATAAATGAGAAGGGGTTTTATCTTAGTAAACAAATTGTTCAGTACTTATTAGCACCCGGTGAACCTGAACCATATAGAACATGTCAGCATAGATACCACATTCCAAAACTCATATTTATATGTGTTGTTAGTAGACCAATATTTGGTGAGGATGGGCGAGTTACATTTGATGGGAAGTTAGGGATTTTCCCTTTCGTGCAAGAATAGATTGCCATAAATAAAAGTAAGAACAGGTCAGCAGGTACTGTGGAGTTAGTTTCCGCTCCTTCAATCAAAAGAGATGTGATAAGGAACAAAATACTAAATGAGGTAATACCATAAATTAAGGCAAAGTGACCAAGGCACATGAGCAACGATATTTACATACAGAAATATAGTGTCACACCACATATATTAGTCAATGATCCACGATTTCTAGTTGTGGCCAAGTCTGATGGCTTTAATATCAATTTAGTTAGCCAACCGCCAATTCCCCCGATCTTAACATACTGGATTAGGGTTTATTAAAACTCTATACAGTCCCTACAATAAGACCATGTATCAAGCAATATTGTGGAGCTTCTAGGAGCAGTGTTCAAAGCATATGCCAGGGAAGATGCTACTGCACTCAACAAAGTTCTCGTGACTCATCAAGCAGCAATGATAGAGATAATCAAAGTAAATGGTGGCAAAAACTACAAGTTTCCGCACATGAATAAGGACAGAATGACCGGGGTAGGAACATTGCCAAGGATGATGACTGCAAATGAGGAAAATGTAAGGGCCAACATACAACATCTGATTGCACTAGGAGAAACTTAAGATATTCTCCCACTCATGCATGCCCTATGTATTATGAGCTAGTGAACATGTAATATGAATATTTTGGGGGTTGATGTAAAGGCGTATTTTGGAAGCTTTTGAACATTTCTCTTTTGGTGTGATCGAAATGTTCAAAGTCAACCCCGGTTAAGTGTAATGATATGCATGAAAACCGAAGTTATGTTTTAAAACATTTGTGTTTCATATATTTATCCATTAATTGTTTCATTCATCACACAAAACCAGGCAGGGAAGATGCATTAGTCAAATACACCAGGGATTAAACACAAAGCAACACCAGGGGGGAAGATGCATTACAAAATAAACTGCCGGGACCAAACAACATGATCAATAAGTATAAAACCAGAGAATATGCAAAACTCAACCTGACAGAGATTTCAACCAGAGGGAAGATGCGGTACAATCAGTAATTAGAAACTGATTTACTCAACCAGGCCAGAGCAAGTCATACACAGCACAAACAAAATAGCACCAGCAAGCCAGATCTAATCACACACAGATAAGAGGCAATGGCACCAACGGGCCAACGATACTACAAAGGACAGGTAAAGAAAGATATCACATGTTTGGCGATATTTCATTGTCTTCGGTACTTGAACTCGTCGCACCGAGACAAAGGGAAGATGCTTTAAAATTTTAATTTAGGGTAATTTCCCCTTTTTTGTGCCTCATCAAAGATTTTAATCCTACCCGACCAACAAATGTAGCACGCTGAAATAGACATGAATGAATGGTCAGGGAAGATATACAAATATGAAGAAAATACAGAGAAGATTTCTAAATATGAAGATTTCCAAGTATTTATTATTCATTATTTAGGGAATATTACAATCAAAGCCACAAAGGGTAACCCTAAATATGAAGAAAATACATCGATTCAGGAACTTATCTTGCTCAAGAAGATGGCATGAACCCTAGCTCAATCCATTTAACCCTTTTTCCCAATCATTCGCGTCTCTTGATTTCTCTATACCCGAGGACCAACAAATTTAACATTTTGTTTGACCCTTTATCAGTATCATTGGAGTGACTAGAGTCAGATGCACCTTCTGAGGGTGAGTTGCGTCGGATCTCAGCAGGGGAGGCCCTATTCAGGGACCCGCCATCGTCCGTCGTTGAGCGACTTTGGTCAACCATCACGGCTCCACCGGAAGAGAGCTTAGATATGTCATGCACTGTAAGATTCAGTGACGGGAAGTCAATCAGACCGACATCAGAGCTGTGTTTGACCGGATCTGCACGATGGATGTTGCGATAGGTCACCGACGCCGGTAGTTTGTCGAGGGTGGCGTCAACCCTCCAGGTGGAGGTGGGATCATTCACCTCTGTCTCAGGAACAAACTCCACTTGCGAATAAGTATCAGAAACGTAACATTTCGAGTAACCGCGACATGAAACAACGGAGGAGGACGATGAGATCGACATTGAAAGCTAGGGTTTTCTTTGTAAGATGCAGGAAGAGGGGAAGATATGAGGTTTACTGGGGAAGATGCTAGATCTAGCGGCAGAGAGGAGAGTTTTCTGGCCAGAGGTTTACTGGGGAAGATACTAGAGTAGCGGAGAGGATATTTTTTTGGCCAAATCTAGGTTTTCAAAGGGAGAAGAGAGAAAGGCAGAGAGAAGATTTGAGAGATGAAGAGATGAAAATGGGAATGGGAGGTCCGTGGCTTTGAATGGAAGCTTTGAGACAATAAATCATATCACATGAAAGCTTCACTATCCAAATAGCTTTTGATTGGCTCTAGTGGACGGTGGAGTAAATGAAAAAGTAGTTGGCAGGTTTGAATTCATTGTGGGCATCTCATTTGATTTTCAGAATTTGAAATTCTGATTAAGAATTCATATTGGATCGGTGTGTAATTAAAGTGGTGTAATGATTGGTAATGTTTGTAAAATTCAGATTTCATTAAGAGTAAAATGGGAAATTCATGTGTTAAACTTTACTATAGGAAAATTTTCAAAGTGTGCATATTTGTTTGGGACAGGCTAAAAAGGAAAATGTGCAGATATGTTTGGGAAAGGTTAAAAAGGAAAGTGTGCATATATGGTTGAGACAGAGGGAGTATTGCAATTTTTAGGACATTTTTGCAAGTACAATGTTCTTAGAACATTGATTTATCCTTAATTATATTTACTTTTAGGAATATTCGTTTATAAAGGAAAAGGATTGGTGAAAAGTTATAAAGTTCGTTTTTAATCATTTATAGATATTGGAAAAAAGACAAATGGAGATTACCATAAATGGAATTAACATTCAATTTAACTAGTTGATAAATACATACCGAGCTAAATCTTAAACTTAGAGCCTCATTCATGACAATCCTTTTGTTTCTCATATAGAGCGTACATTTCCCCCACTAGGCCACGATCTAGTAGAGGGTGAAGACACAACACAGACCATGATGATACGACCAAAAGTTTGTCTATAGTGAAATGGAACATGAGACGGGTAAGCAACTTTCATTAGATCTCACTCACTATAGATCCCTAGGCTGACTTGAGCATCAGCACTTCTCCTGAGACTTCCTGGGGATTCCCTTGCAAGCACCCGAACCAGCGTGGCTCCGTCAACAAGGACTGAGGTTTGTCTCTATCCGCGGGGAATTCCCCGCATCACTAGCCTCTAACAATAACCAAGTTATTGAAATGTTATCTAAACTACATGTTAATTATAGTGATCTTATGTACTATTACAAATCAGTGATTCAATAAAACTACAATGTCGCCGTCGGGATACGAACTTATTTCCCACAAAAATACGACCTTTTGGCAGAGAGACGCGTATCACACACCAATATCTTCTACAACTGTAACACCACTTGACCTAAAGCACAATTTATGTTTGTCAAATTGTAAACAACTTGAAATAACATAATCCTTAGTACAAAAACTGTAACAGAACCAACACGATCTGTACAAATAGATCGAGAAGAAATCATCGACGTGAACAAATAAATTGAGTGATCATCATGATCGCATCGATATAATTAATCGTGCATTATCTTAAAATTAACAATTTAGATAATTTTTAAAGTATATTATTTTCATTGGGACGGATAAAATGAAACTTGTATAAATTTGTTGGGATAGAATGAGTATAATACCTAGCTCTAATTCAAAGTGAAGGAAATACATAAATAATACGGAGTATAATAAATGGGTAATGATTTCTTCCTACCCGAAAAACATTGAAGATGAAGGTCATAAGTAGGAATGATCATGGGTTTAGGATTTGACCCAGACCCACAGGGTTTAGATCCATTGGGTCGGGTATGGGTCCAACAAATTTAGATTCATCGGGTCCGGGTTCGGGTATGGGTATAGATTTTTAGATACGGGTTTGGGTCCGGGTCTAAAATACTAAGACTCAGACACAGACCCAATCCGTAGACCCATATAAATCTAACTATATATAATTTTACCCAAATTTCTAAATTACTTTCATATTTTCTTTGTATTTTAATTTTAATTTCAAATTCAACAAATAATATATATTTTGTTATTTTGAAAAAAAATTCTAATACATATTGAAATTCAATTATATGCATTTAAGATAATATATATTTTATTTAATGAAGAAAAAATAGAATATTAGACTCATTTAGGACCCACAACCCGTTTTGGATCCATCAAGTTTAGGTACGGGTCTAAAATTTTCAGACCCTACGTGTCCGGATCGAGTTTGAGTCTAACTAAATTTTCTTAGGACCGAATATGGGTCTTATTAGACCTAACCCATACTCGATCCATGATCCCCTAGTCATAACGAACTAAATCCCTAAATGAAGTTCTTAATTAAAGCTCCACCAAATCTAATTAAGATACATTATCCGTGGAGTAGTAGGAATGATGATGATGATGATGATGATGATGATGATGATGATGATGATGTATGATGATGTATGATGACTTATAATAACAACAATAATAATGCAATCCTTTTCTCACATTGTTCGTAACATACTAACATGGTATTGGTATGGGTGGTGCTACATTTACACCTAAGCTATACTATATGGTCAACTTCCGTAACTCTATCAGTGCCACTGCCAATGAACTTTCACTTTTACTTTTTAATACTATTCTCTATCAAAATTTAATTACATATTTAAATAAATATATAAACAATAATATTATCGTATATGATACTGTTCAATTCTTCGTAACAAATAGTTTTTAAATATTAACTTTTTATTTACCGTTATTATACGTAGATAAACATATTAATGGTCAAACGTGTATCTTGAACGACATGCAAAAAGCAGTAGTGCAAATCTAGTTGGGACGGAGGGAGTACTTTTATTGTTATACTTTACATACTCCCTTCGTCCCAGCTTAAGGTGCAAATAATCTTCTTTCACCTTATTCAAGAAATATGTTTGACCGTTAATATGTTTAATTACGTAAAATAACAACAAATAAAAAGTTAATATCTGTATATTAAACAATATCACATATGATAATATTATTATTTATATATCTATTCAAATACATAGTCAAAGTTTAACAGTGTTGACTTATTAAATAGTGAAATTGAAACTTACAGAACAAGTATTACTATTATATTGCTCTATATTAGTATTATTTGAGTTATTAAAACTATTAATTGATATTATTTAGACGTAATTTGCAATTATAGTTATGTTTTTTTAATGTGAAACTTTCAAACACACTTCTTTACGTGCAATATTATTATTTATCATGCAAATATGGATTGAAAGAACTTTATTCATCGTGCAAACGTAGATAGAAGATGCTTAGCACTTATGACACGAACGTGGTTAAAAAGGACCCTGGCATATAACGGTATTATTTATTAGACAAACATAGACATGAAGGACTCTCACGCAGAGTTGTATTATCCAATGTGCGCAGACGGGGACGGAAAAGGGTCACTGGTCAAACAATATAAATGTACACCCATTGGCTCAATCATGCCAACATTGGGTTTTGATACCATATCATGGTCATGAGTGTCTATCATAAAATCATTTGTTACAATATTGATCTGACCCATGAGTTAATATACTTCCTTTGTTTCAATTGAATTGGCGGAATTGCTTTTGACCCACTAATTTAGATGAGTTGATGTGGCAGGGGAGCGGGAAAATACGAGCCGGGGCTGGAGGAGCGGGGCGAGAGCACTCAACTTGGCGCGCGTGCACTTCACGCGCGTCATCCCAGGGAAGGCAACCGGCAGACGGGACAGACGGCGGGGGCTGTGTTGGACGGGCCAGGGAAGACGGCGGGGGGCGGGGAAGACTACCGGGGAAGAGAAAGACTGTCGGGACCCGGGGGGCGGGGAAGACTGTCGAGGTGGCAGGGAAGACCGCCGGGGAAAACACCACTTCCGCGATGGCGGTTCTGAAATTTCCGGCGGGTGGCAGCGGCGGTGGTGGGTGTGAACCACTTCATTTATTATTTTTTCATTAAATTTCAATTTTAAAATTTAAAAAATACATATTATATTAAATACATACAAATACATGGTTTAACACATGGCGTGATATAACAATCCACTTTAAAAATCGGAAGAAAGTTTCAACTTCTCTTACACTGTTGCACACCAAAGTCAAGGGTCCTCTCGGAGGGCAAATACTAATCCTGAAGGGCACACAGAGTCACACAGTGGAGGGTCAGTCTGAGTTATAGTCAGTGAGTCAACAAAATACACATATGCAAGCATCCTAGTCATAAAAGTAGTCGGCGATTGATTCCGTTTACATAGTACTTCATTCTTCACCCTCCCCCTATTTTGTTATTTATGACACACTTACTATGAATGAATATTTTCTTTTTTTGGCACTCTTTTCATTTTTTGGAAAGATTCTTTAAATTTCATCTATTCATTCTACTTTTTACTTTCTACATTCAATTTTATCCATTCATTTTTTTTACCTAAATCTAAACAGCTAAACCTATATTGCAATAAATAGAAAAATGGAAGGAGTACTTCATGCCTCATGCTTCATGCCTCATGCTTCATGCCTCGTGCTTCGTACACTGGTCAATTCCGCAGGTTGAAATGTTGAATCATATATTTATAATTTGATTAATTAACAACTAATGATCCTTACTTACAAACAACAAATGAATCCATCCGTGCCATTACCAACAAAACAACCCTTGCAAAAGTCAAAGGGCTTTTTCTGGAAGCTATTTTTTTTTAATTTGACCGTGTGTGCCCTAACACAATTAGTTTTAGTTCAATTTAGTTCTGACTCATTGCACACATATACAATTCAATATATTTCAGTAGAGCTCGTTGTATTATTTAGCTATTTCTAATTCAAAGCGGTTCAATTCATATCAATTCATTTAAGTTCAGTGACACCTAGTTAAATTCAATTCAATGAAGTTAGTATGTGTTTGTCCAGGCACTTTTCTCTATTTATTTTTTTATTTTCAGTAAATTAAGTTAAGTTGGATGTATTTCAGTCCATATAAGTTTATTTAAGTTCATTAGCATCTAGTTCAATCCAGTTCAATCCAATTATGTGTTTGTCTTGAATTTTTTTCTCAGTTGCTTATTTTCTGTAAATTAAGTTCAATTCAATATAAATAAGTTCAATAATGTAAAAATTAGTTCAGTAAAAGTAAGTTTAATTTAGCAGAAGTAGGTTCAATCTAAAAAATGAGTTCATTTCAATAAAATTATTAAGTTTAGAAGATATCATTCCTATACCATTTCAAAAATGTATTTACGTGGTAGCATACGATAGTGAATATAATATTGATATTGGATGTCACATGAGATAATATTGTTATTTAGGTTTATTAATATAAAATTTAAAAAATCATTAAAAATTTGGAGTGAGACTGAGGATGTATAATTAGTGGAACTAAAATGATACTTAAAGTGAAATTAGTTCCTTGATTTAACCGAAGTGAGTTGAATTAAAGATACCCTAAAATAGAGAAATATCACTCCTTCTGTCCTAGTCCAATCTGTAATTTAACTATTCACTTAGTTAAAATTGCTTAACTTTGACTTTAAAATTGAATTGATAAATACGTTAGGACATTGTCGTGTGTGATCTTGCTAAATTTGTAATAGCGCGTGTTTTTACAATATTAACTTTTCTTAAACTATATTTATAGACAATATAAATATTAATGATCAAACTTCTTAACTGGTAAAAGTTAAAATATGTATAATTAATTAAACCAGATAAGGGGGATTACGGATGTGCTGTTTACTCTTTTGAGTTGCCTTGCCAACTTTAATGCAAGAAATACTAACAAAGAAAAGCGTGCATCTACGACTAATAATTGTTCAATTCGCGTAAAATATTTTTAAATTTTAGTCACTCATTTTATTGTATTTTAAGTTTCAATCCAACCACTCAACTTATTCCACTTATCAAAATTATAATATTATCTTTAAATGAAATAGACTTAGACTTTATTCTCTAAAACTTATATGAAATGAACTGAGTTCAATTACATTAAACTAAATTGAAATAAATATAAATATACTGAATTAACTATAAATATACTGAATTGAAGAATAGAGTACTATTATGAAAGTGTCATTCTTACAAAATTGAAAGACGGGCTGTCCATAAACTTATAAGCAGTACACTTATTTTTTACCTTATATAACACATTTGTTAAATTACATACTGAATTTAGAAATTTAAATTATTATGTTTACATTATATATATAGAGTTCGTCTCTTGAAAGACGGTCTTTCCATGAGTCATCGAAAGACCACGGTTTAAAGTGTAAATTAGAAGAAATCAAGATAAATTTTCGGGTTGCATGAATCGGGTTATAAATTTTATAATTACTACATGTTTCATAATAAAATTTTAATATTGCAACTAAGACTTTTTACCTTTTATTATTGCAATTAAACCCCAAAGACTATGGAAAGACGGTATTTCCCAAGACTTTGCCATATATTTGTATTTTCATATTTAAATAAACATTATTACTCCCCATGTTTTTCACTAATAGTGGCAACCATAGGTTTAGGTGTTTGGATTTAGGTGGAGGAAATGCATGGATTAAATTGAATGTAGAAAGTAAAAAAGTTGAATAAATTGATGGATGAAATTGAAGGACCCTTGTCAAAAATAGAAAGTGTGTCATTTAAAAAGAATCATCACATTAAGGCAAGTGTGCCACTAATAGGGAAACAGAGGGAGTACAGCTTGTTTTAATTTTTAAAATATAATATTTAAATTTTATAAAATATTACAACATTTAAAGTAAAAAGTACAGTGGACGTTTCATAAATTTAAGAAAATATCATTTTTTCTTAAACTTTCTCAATTTCTTAAGTTTATCTATAATAAACACCATAATTTTATATACAGTATATTTAAAAATTATACACAAAATGAATGCTATCTCTAGTGTAGGGTAGGTGTTCGTGAGTGTGTGAGTTCTCAGATTGCGTGCTCTGATGTCTTAACTTGTACGACCCAAGAAACCATGGTTTTCCTGAAAATGGCCATGCCCCTAAGTCCAACTCCTATGCCTCTATTTTAGCTGCCAACACATTACTCCCTCCGTTTATCTATTAGTGACACTAAATATTTAAATATTTAAATTTAGATAATAAAAATTGAATGTCAAAAGTAAAAGTAGGACGAAAGATAAAATTGAAAGAATGTTGTCAAAAATTAAAAGTGTGCTATTTTATAAAAAAATATTCCATTAATGTAAATGTGCCGCTATGGTAGCATCGGAGAGAGTACTACGGCTCATATCTCCACGTTTCGTGTTTTTCTGGTGTGCAATTTTACCAAATATTACAGTGATCATACTACTGCAAGGTTTCTATTATGGTATGTACGAAATGAAAGGATATCACCTCTCAAGTCACGCGTTTTGAATCTATTTAGAGATCAAAATGATGTCGATTAAACTCAAAATAGTGAGATTATATCATTTTATTATAAGTAGAATTACAAGTGATCCAATAATAAGTAGAGTGGAGTATTTAAAATAACGTTATTTTAACCTCTGAATACAGTGAACATAGTAGTTACTTGACAAGATATTCAATCTTCCGCACTAAAGGAATAATATCTCTCATATCCCAATCAAATATCAATTACCGATCTCGTCTATCATAACATCCTCTTAAGCGAAACGTCGGATGCTTAGAGACGCAAAACTTGAACCTGAAAAACTCAAAAAGATGACGAGATAATCCTTTTGTGAAGATGTCTTGTAGGTAATCCAAGACTTTATATGTAAGTCATTATTTTTGTAAGAAATCGATGTGGGACATATCTTTCAACACGCCCCTCTCGTGCCTACGTGGAAACACCCAACGACCCTCATCAGACCAAATGAAAGGGGATCCACACATTGGTCCAATAAACCCAAATTGGGTCCAAGACTTAAATAGTTGGCTCTGATATCATGTTAAACTTCAAGGTATCTTGGGCTTCAATCTTAAAAGTAATTGGTACTAAGTGGAGGTGGCCCAAAACTTTATATATTAGTTATTATCATTGTAAGGAACCGATGTGGGATATATCTTTCAACACTCCCCCATGTGTCAACGTGGAAACACTCTACGACCCATATCAGGCCAAATTAAAGGGGATCCACACATCGGCCTAATAAACCCAACTTGGGCCCATGTCTTAAATAGTTGGCTCTAATACCATGAGTCGACGACCGAGGCTCTCGAGTTGGTCAGGGATTTGCTTCCCGAAGGTAATGTAATGTCTGATAGGTTGTATGCAACAAAAAATTCTATGCCCAATGAGATTGGAATTGAAAAAGTTTCATGCATGCCTAAAGGATTGTATGTTGTACACACGAAGTGCATATAATGATCGAGAAACATGTCAGATATGTGGCGAGTCTCGGTACAAGTTGAAGATCGATGGAATTGCGATGAGTACGGAAGTTGTATCCAAATTAAAGAAAAAGACACCGGAATTTTTTTATGGTATCTCCCTATCATTCCCCGTTTGAAGAAGTTGTATGCGTGCAGGATAGATGCAAAGTTGTTGAGGTGGCACACATATAGGGTATGCCTGGGGGATGATGTGATAAAATATACTTCAGATGTTGAGCAGTGGAAGAAATTGATGCTCTATACCCCGAGTTTGGCAATGAATACATCTGAGGTTAGGGCTGTGTACGGACGGTATGAATCCATATGGTAATATGAGAAGCACCCATAGTTGTTGGCATGTTATGACGGTCATTTACAACCTTCTGTCTTGGTTGACCATTAAGGGTAAGTATGTATTGTTGTCTTTGATGATATTAGGCTCAAAGCAACCGGGTAATAATATTGATGTGCATCATTCTCCTCAAGTGGATGATTTGTTGACTTTGTTCAAAGATGGTATTCGAACGTATGGTGGTTTAGTTGAAGATGTCTTTACTTTGATAGCTATGTTATTTTGCACCATCAATGACTTCCCAGCATGTGGAAATTTGTCTGGGTATTCCGTGAAAGGACGCTAAGCTTGTCCCTTGTGTGACAAGGATACTGATTCTTGTCAATTGAAACACAGTTGTAAAACAGTTCGTTAGAGACACGGGAGGTTTCTTCCAAAGGGTCACCCATGATGTTTGGTGAAGAAATGGTTCAATGGGAAAGTGGAGGCTAGAGGACCACATGTGCCACCAAATGGTACACAGATTTTTGATAATGTGAAGAACGTGTCCAATGACTTCGAGAAGAATAAAAGAAAAGCACATGTTGATGGTAGTTTCAAGAAATGCTCATTTTTAAAATCTACATTATTGGAAGCATTTGTATGTTAGAAATTGCTTGGATGTTATGCACATTGGGAAGAGTGTTTCTGTATTATTGATTGGGACGTTAAATAGCCCTGGGAAAACAAATGAGGGGTTCAGAGCTAGGCTTGATTTTGTTGAGATGGGAATTCAAATAACCTGGGGCCAATCACTTCTGGGGAAGATTGTTATTTTTCCCCTTCATGCTATTCCATGTTGGAGTCGGAGAAAAAATCATTTTGTGATACATTGGATACTGTGAAGGTTCTAGGTGCATACTCATCTAACATTAGTACTTGTGTCTCTGTGAAGGAGTTGAAGTTGGGTTGGTTGAAGTCACAAGTTTATCATAACCTAATGCAAGAATTGAATGCCATTACAATTTGAGCTTCACCCATCCCATGTAATATTGTGCGTTACAAAGCTATGTTTGTTTTTAAAGTCAATTTGTTGCAAGAGTAGAAGTATTTTGAAGTTGGATATGTTGCAAGTAATGATTTTTGAAGTTTTATGTCGGATGGAAATGTATTTCCCACCCTCATTCTTTGACATTATGGTCCACATGTGCGTTCATTTGGTTCGGGAGATAAAGTAATACGGTATGGATTTTTTTAGATGGATGTACTCCTTTGAAAGATACATGAAAATATTCAACCATTTTGTGGAAAATCGGTACAGGCCAGATGCAAGTATTGTGTAGCGGTACGTGATAGAAGATGCCATTGAGTTTTGCACGAAGTATATGGAGGAAGTTGAATTTGTTGGTGTTTCAATTGGTAGACATGATGGAAGGTTGGAAGGTGTGGGGGTGAGACAAGGGAAACTCTTTAGTCCTAGTGCAGAATATTTATTTGTTGCCCATCTTTACGTTTTGCACAACCATGAAGACGTAGTCCCTTACATCAAGGTTTATATGGATGCCATACGAGTGGGGCACCCAAATTTCAATGAATTTCAGGTCCTCCAAATACATGCTAGGACATTTGCTTCATAGTTGAGGGATCATGTAGATGTTGGGGAACATCCTCGAAAGTGAAATGGTTGGCTCGTAAACCATTGGGATCTGTTCTTTCCTAAAGCAGTTATGACATCAATGGTTTCACATTTTCCACAAAAACAATGGACGATAAGAGTGTCTCTCAGGACAGTGAAGTGCCACTTGTCTCCGAAGCTTTGCATGTTGGAAGTGGTGGTGACGAAAATCCTATGTACAATTAAAAGTGTTACTTTGGGACAATTTTTGAAATTTGGGAGTTTGACCATGTCACGATGTGGGTCCTTTTTTTATATGTTAGTGGGTGGATATTAACAATGGGCAGCGCACCGAGGATTTGGGCTTCACCCTTGTCGACAAAAATAGGGTCGGCTGGAAGGATGATCCATTCATATTGGCGTCCCAAATGCACCAGGTTTTCTATGTTAGGGATCTTGTTGATTCCATGTGGGAGATTGCTGTCAAAGGAAAACGTGCTTTTGTCATAGAGAATGATGTAGAGGAAATCATTGTATTTGGGCAGCATACTTCGAGTGGTAGATCTGAAGATGTTATTTTCCTTGAGGAGGATGGTACGAGTCTTCAAGGTTTCCTTGGCCGCAGTGATCACAACGAAGGTATGTGGATCGATGTTAGAGGGAAGATCGACCGTAGAGGAAGAAAATTAAAGAAAGTGGTGAGTAAAAGGAAGCATAAGTAATTTGTGGTCCACCTTAAGGTTGGTTTTGTCATTCGTCGAGTTTGGTAGCTTGATTAGTCTTATTTGTACCTTTGATTAGTCTTATTTGGAAATGATAATTGTGTTAATCAATTCATCATAACATTCCATCACTACTTTCGGTGGTCATTTTAAAAAATAAAACCAAAATTTAAAGCTTTAATAACAATTTGGAAAAATGAATGAGGTTTAGTTAAAACATAATACTGAAATGTCATGATTGTGAATACAAAATATTGTAGTAGAACATAGATCTAAATAACACTGTCAAAACATTCACTTGTCCACAAATATTCATTCTTCAATATCTTCAATCTCGCCCGTCAAAGTCGATTGGTCGAGCCGTGGGCGGGAGGTTGACTCGAGGTGTCGCTCGTACACACTTTGTGATTTTTCCATGAATCTGACCTTTGCCTTCATTGCGCAAAATTCTTTGAGCATCCACTTATAGCAATCCTTGAATCATTTCATATACTCTTTTCCGGTACCTACAAATTGAGAGTTGAATAATTATTATAAGTAAACGAAAAAAACAATGTGAAAAAATGTTTTATAACTCAAATGTCACTAACCTTCCTCAAATTGTGGCCTTTTACTCGCCGTAGAAGCTTCCCCAGTCTTATAAAACCACTTGCAGTCGCTCAACTCCCATCCCTTCTTGTTGAAGTAAGTTTTATCAAAATACTTCAGACCTTTTTCCTCCCCGCTAATAGTCAACCCCGCGACATTCTTCAATAAGAGTGTGATCGAATTCCCATAAGGGAGGCTTTTGATCACCTTCTTTGAAGTCGCAACGTACAACATATGCTTAAAAGTTACCGCCCCAACATTTATTTTCCTATCCTTCATGATGTAACAGAATATATTGAGTGTGGGATAGTTAGGCTCGGTTATGTGTCCACCGAAGGAATGAGAGTTCTAGCAATAATCTCACAAGTGATACGTTGATCAATAGTCAAAACACGGAGATTAAAAGTTTTCGGCCTTCCTTAATCCCTTCTATCGTGTAGGATATATCTCTCGCTACAATCCACAGGGGTAATCAATATGTAACGGTCACTTCTCCCTATGGTAAACATCATGCTAAATCTTATGGAAAAACATTCCAAGGGTGTTCATAAGGGAATTCCAACAACTTATTTATAGACCATTGTCTAATCTTGATGTCAATCCCCCGACCCTAGTCTCATAGTCACCTTTTCCACCTTTTGCACCTTCACGTAAATTTGCATAACATTGACAAGTTAAATCAAAGTAGGCGCTCTCATTATACGAAAACAACCTCTCAACATGAAACAATGAAACAATCTAATAGCTTCCCCTTTTCACGCAATGCTTTATAACGTTTTTAAGCAAAAGAGGAAACAAACCTTGTCTCATCGATGCGGGAAGTGTTTGCGGTGGATCGAGGCCTAGGGATTCCACTCCGGGATGCATCTTCTCTTTCCATTGTCTCCAAATTGAGGGTTTTGTGTGTTGGAAGTGGTGGGTTGTGTTTGCGAGTTCGTAAGGAATTGGTAGGGTTTTGGGATTCGGGGTTGATTTGAGAGAATGAAATTTCGACAAGTTTTTTAATATGGGAAAGGGTTTTTGAGTTCAAAATTAACAAATCGGCCCTCATTCTAAGGCCACGAAGCATTTCCAAACAAGAAATGAATTAAATGTTTATTTTTTATTCACTCGTCATTCCCAGAGAAGGCCCATAAATGACATAATGTAGTTTTCGAACTCGGAAACTACATCGTAATTTCAGGTAAAATGGTACCTCAGGGTTTCTGAGCTCGTAATAGCATCTATCATGTAATTCTAAAGACCAAACATATTTCCAGACTCGGAAACATGTTCGTTCTTTTGGTCAGTTTGATAATCTACAACAAGTCATGTCTTTTCCTCTTGAAATTAATCACAGCAAGATAATACTAACTCATATCATTTTCACTATAAAGAGATGATCGATGCAAATCCATATGATTCAAGCACTAAAACATTAAAAATACTAAAACAAAGATATGATTCAAACATATAATTCAAGCATTGAAACATTAATTTCTAAAACATTGAAACTGCTAATTCATAGTCCTGATTGCAAAATCTTGTAAAACATCCAAATTGCTAAATCGTACACCTAATTACACCTCTTCACACATTCTCTCTATTTCGGGGTCTGTCTCATCATTTTGGGCACCGCCAATTTCTTCTCCCCCTTGGCCTCCCTCCTCGTCATCCTCCCCTCATCACCATCATCATCACTCTCTGAGAAGATCGGCTTGAAGTTTGCTTGCTCTGCATCTTTGCTCAATTCTAGTTGATGCCTTTGGATTACATGAATGTCAAATGCTACGAGTGGGCCTATGTCAACATCTCATGCATCTCGGTCACGTCTGCACACAAGCAATCAAAATACTTTCTCAGCCTAGCCTTCCAACCGCTCTGTGAACTTGTCAATATAAACCAAGTTTAATTGAAAAATTATTACACTAATTCATAAAAGCATACAAATCATGAAATCAAAATTTCAAAGGGTTACTAAAGGGAACTCGATGCCTCGCCTCCATCTAGGTCTATGTCACGAGCCTTCTTCGTACTCTTTGCCCATTCATCGCGAATTGTCCTATACTTCCATTTCCCACCGAAGCCAAACCTAAGCTGTTTGTGTTGAAACCAAGCTTTATCGTAATATTCCATGCGAAGTGGCCTGTCCCGTGCTTGCACGCTCGCTTTCTTCAACATGGTCGTGATTAAACCACTGCATGGAAGATCCTTTTTTTGTGTTCGCAACCTTTAGCATGAAAGAGATGATAGTGAAGTCGGGGTTAATTTTAACCCCCTCCCTAACATAGTAAAACAACATCAAATTACCAATCGTTGGCTCGCAAGTCTGGCTACCCGTTGGCAACACGTTAAAGAAAATACACTCATACATGAGTCGTTGCTAGACGTTCAAAACACTAATATCATAAATTTGGTTTTCCCCGCGTTATCCTCTACCCTCTTAAAATATTTCTTACCCATAGGCCATAGCAACAGGACATAGTGGGTTTGATATACTCACGCCCTTCCAACAATGAGTGTGGTAAATTTCTAGAGGACCGTGGGGATCATCAGGTCTTACTTTTTAGGGGTTGTGTAGGGGCAGTCTAGGGTGTCATTAATCTTATACTTAGTCACATCAACTACTTTCCCGTTCACCTTATTTATGTCATGATTGTTCTTACTTTGACCCAAATTGGCATAAAATTGAATCACCTCGTCAACATGAACGAGTTCGCTAATACAAAGAAATTCCTCTAAATGCTGAATTTTAAAATGAGCTAGCAAATAATCTACTCCTAATTCACTAATGCTTGACCCAAATATACCCTTCAAATTGATAACTTTTCTCTTTGATAAATCCACATACCTTTGCATGGCATGGTCATTGAAGAATTTTGTGGATGGCCAGATCTCCGTGATCGGGCGATGACTCTTATCACTCCCCTTCGACTTAGCACCCAAGCTCCTACGGCTCATTATGGATTTATTTGTGGTGTGCGATTTGTGGAATTGGGAAAATAGGGTCTGGGAATGGTGAAATTCTAATAGAGTAATTTGAGGGTTTATGAATTCTGCCCATTTTTTTTATATGGAGGGCATTTCCGAACTCAGAAATGTATCTTGTCTGGTTTCAGGAAGTGCCAAAAAATTTACGAGTTTGGAAACTATGCGCAAGTGGTTTCCGAACTCAGAAACCCTTTCAGCCGCGAAAAAGGGTTAGGGTTTTGAAAATGGCATTTGATTCCCCATTTAAAAAACCCTCGTGAATTTCACATCCATTCCCCTTCCAAAAACCTCTATAACTCTTTCCTCAATTCGTCATCATCTCCAGACCAATATTTTATCTTCACATCATTTGAGGTGTGTTTTAATCATATTTTTCATCCTATGTCTCTTATATCCAATTCATCTACCCAATCTTTTGATTTCACTAGGGTCTAGGGTTTTACCATTGAAGAAGAAGCTATGAGGGAGAATAAATGCTGACGTTTTTTTATGAGAATGTTAGTCTTTTTTTGATGTGGAACATATGGTTTACATTGCGTGACCCAAAACTCTAGGGTTATTATAGATTTAAATTAGTTTCCTAGCTAGCTAGGGTTAGTGATGTTTATGATTTCTATGTTGTGTATTATGTTATTCTATGATTGAATGTTGCATTTTCAATGGAAATATTAGTCTTTTTGGTAGGATTATTGGTGTATAAATTTGTGAGGTTGGTTTATTGATATAAGTTCAAGGATTCCTGATACGTGTTATGCATTTCATTTGATTAGGGTTTAAGTATTCGTTGAGGTTTTGGTGTATTATGTTAGGGTTGAAAATGGGTTTGGAGGATTAATTGTTGCCTTTTCAATGGGAATCCTAGGTTTATTAGTAGGAATTGGTTGAGCTAGGTGATTGCTTGATTAATGGCTTGTGTCATTGCTATGTAAATTTCTAAGGTAGATTTATTAGCTCAAATTAAAGTATTTGTTATATGTATTGTACATTTCATTTGATTAGGGTAAATGTATTAAATATGACTTTCTTATAAATTTAATGTTTTACAATATTTTATATATGTAGAGCCTTGAAGTACGATTAAGTAATTTTATAGTATATTTGTGAATATAGTATACAAACCGATGTCTAAGAAAAAACTCGTGATGATGTTTCACTTTTCTGAGAATAAAATTCCACCAACAACGAACCATGGTATGGATGAGGATGAGGATGATGGATCCGATGATGTAGAAATACCCCGAACTCATTGTAGAACCTTAGAACATATAATGGCTAGGAAAGCGTTAACCTCATTGATATTCAATAAGTCGGGCAAATGTGTGGCGGCTCAACGTGCTAAATGGTCTAGTTGGGTGGCGAAGGTGGGTAGAACGAGGGTGGACATCCACTTCGATAGTTGGCATGAAGTCCCCAAATATTATAAGGCCACTTTATGGATGGAATGCAAGGTAGAATTAGTGAATTGTTATTTCCCCATATTTGTCCTTAATTAAAAGTTTAACTTCTTGATTAACCCTATGGTGTTCAAAATCCTCAGTGAGGCCATTTGACATCGAAGCACCAGACATGGGTGATTTGCGAAATAAGGCTATGTTGATGATGTCCAAGAGTTGGCATCAACATAAGTACACTTTGTCTAGGGACTACATATTTAGTGATAAGAAGGGTGATCACCCGTGACTAACTTACACTCACATTCAACCAGACAGTTGGGAGATTCACAAGAGAAGGGCCTTGGAGAATAAGGATAATGTTGGTAATAAAAATTTCAAATTATTAACGAGTTTAAATTAACATGTCTATAGTGATGAAATAAGTCTATCATCAAAACTTAGGGTACGAGAGAAGATAAACACAATATTTCCATGAACAATATTATTCCTCACTGATTGAGCCATGGGGTTATGCGTTGGCGACAATCGACCTTGTGAAACAATGTTTTAAAAAAGATGTGCAAATTGTAATAGAGGGTGGGATGACCGAAAATAAGGCAAGGGCTTCGGTGTAACCAATCAATGAGGATAACATTGAGAGGCATGATCTATTCCTAAAAGGCCGACTAAACAAAGACGGAGTATATGTGAAAGATGAAGAAAAAAGATTGCGGAAAGTGTATTCATATTTACAAATTATTTTTCTTAAACGTGAATTCATATTTACCTTCTATTATATTTAGGAAAAATTGAAGAATGATCAATTGCAAGGGCAATTCATTCCAATAGATAAGCACAACATTCTTTGTGAAGCAACCAAAAAACCTGACCACTCGGGGCGTGCTAGGGGAGTGGGGTCATTCTTGACCCAACGGGAGGCGTTCGACATTGTTAGGTCCTATGATCGTGCTGAACCCTTGAGAGTCCACACCCTTCAGAAAAAAGTGCTTCTTCAAGACAAATGAATTAAGCAACAAGACATCCTTATACACAAATTAATCCAACACAACGGCTTGTTCTTCCGGACAACTTAGATGATTTTGACGACCTATTGGACCCCTCCATCAAGGGGATCACGTTATTCCCCCCCAGAGATATTGAGGTGAATCGAGAGGCTATTATTCAAACTTCGAGAATCGAGAGACAATTGTTCAAACTCGACAATCTCGACAATGCCTACTAGCAAGTGAATATATAAATATATAATTTTTTTATTTGTTCAAAATTTTGGTAACAATTAAGTTTCTAAATTAACATATATTTTGGTGGGAGTGTAGAATCAATCCCGTGTGAGCTATATAATTATCAAGGCATATGTGGTAGACCACTCCACGTAGCCAATGGAGTTTTGCATGAGTTGATGAAAAACCATCACTCCGTACCAATTGCTTAGGGTATTTCTAAGATTTCGTTGGAGAATCCGTTGGTGTTGGGTGCCCCTTTGCCAAACACAGACGGAGAATACAAGAAGGCAGATCGACTTATATATGCTGATCTTGTAACGGATTGACACTTGAAAGAAACACGGTTTGCATCACCTAAATCGATGAAAAATTGCCAAAACCGGTCAACGCAATACATAAATCAGTCCCTACAACACACGTGAAGGTTAGACCTCCAATTCCAAAAGCAGAAGTCCTTCGAGACTCATCACACTTCGTACGTGTGTTGTATAATTGGTTTCAACCACATGATCGAAACTCATCATATGCATTCTAGGGAAATAAATATGTATTCGGATGCAGGTGGGAAATCATTACGTTTTGGAGTGATTTTGAAGACCTATGGAGATGTAAGCAAGTTAATCAAAAGATCATGTCCATCTA
>JAULKM010023757.1:0-14044 GCA_032355605.1 Rubia tinctorum
GGTCCGTAGATACAATGACCTATGTCGCCGTGCTATCATATTGGGTGAAGAAGGGTCATTATCTCAGGAAAGTTATAACTTAGCCATCGCTTCTATGGATGAAGCCTTGAGACAGTGTGCAAGCTTGCATAACCCATGTGAAACCGAATTGAGAATTGGCCCGTTACCAACTGCTTCAACTCTAAGTGCTGAGGATGCAAGTGTTGGTGAGGTGCCTGGTAGTACAATAGTGCAAACAAATAAGGGCTCTAAGAGAGCGCATTCTGGAAAAGATCGCGAAATTGAAGTCAGCAATGCGAATAAAAAGGGAAAGGTTGATAAAACTGTTTAATCTCGGTTTTTCATTTACTTATATTTGCAATGAACTCACAACGGCAGTATTTCTTTGTACATCAGGTGCCGATGGACCAAGGAGCTTCAGATGCAGGGTCACACGGCAACATTCCCCAAATGGTTTGTGCTTTCACCCTCTGACCCTCTTCTGAGACAAAGACATGTTCTTTACATGTAATTATTGGACCATTTATCGAACCATCATGCAGTATGTTTAGCATCCCCCCCCCCCTACTCGTGTAAATCTATAACACGTTATTTAGATCAGCAACATCTGCTACTGTTTCTCATGAATGTTTACACTGGTGCATTTTATACATGCTTCGATGCTTACATGATCAAGATTGTGATCAAGATATGTTCTGTAGATGTAATTATTTATTTATTTTTAAAATACTTTTAATGTAATTATTGGACATATTATTGAACCATCATGCAGCATATACTCGTGTTAATCTATAACGTTTTATTTAGACCAGCTACATCTGCTAATGTTTCTCAAGAATGTTTAAACTGGTGCATTTTAGAGCTTTATATGTATTTCTGGATGTTTCATAAATCCTTCGATGCGTTTCTTCAGCATTAGTTATGAATGTGCGATTCTGAGCAGGAAATGCATGGCGTTGGGAGCCTGGAGTATCCAGGTAGCGTTTTTCCCAGGTTCCTCACGACGCTGTTAAGAAGCGGCGAAATGAACAAGAGAAGTGTGGAGATTCTGGGTGAAATGCTAGAGGAACAAAGTTGAAGGTAATAAGAAAAGGTTGTTTTTAGCACATAAAGCGCAGTTGTACTTCTTGTGTAGCATCAGTGTTGAGTCTGTTGACATAGGGTAGACTTCTGGTGTATATCAATGAAATTATTTGTTTCATCCAATTATTTAGGCTGTAGAATAATTTCATCTAATTCTTTTTAGGCTCTATTTTCTACGGTTATTTACCGTTCAATTCATTTCAATTCAGGTCAATAACATGGCCCTTGTTCTAAGACTCAAATTCTGCATGCTCTTCCTTTTGAAATTTTCTTTTGTATATTTTTAGCAATTATATTATTAGACAACTTGCATGTGAGTTTCCTTACAGACGGTCTGTCCATTAACTTTATGAACAATTCGCTGTATTTTTTAAATTTTTTTTGAAAGATTACATACAAGCAACCAAATTATATATTAACATCCTAATCTATAATCTAATAAGAGACATCACCATTGAATCTATTGAAGTTCATTGGAGCCCGAAACTCTATCCATTTGAATAACTTGGGACGTCTTCCTGAAACACACAAACGTTGCACCACTGATGAACCGTTGCCACCGATATTGGAATCACAACGATCTCACTATTGTATATTTTTTACTTATACATTGTATTTGTAAAATTACATATAAAATTTAAAAATAATTTTTTATAGTATAATTTTTTATATTTTCACGTTCAAATAAGCAATATTACTTGTTTTAACTTTAAAATACAATATTTAAATTTTATAAAAATTATAACTTTAAATGTAAAAAAATACAGTGGACTGTTCATAAATTTATGGATAGATCGCCTTTCCTAAGACTTTTTGTATTTTTTTAGGAGTGTTCATGTTGGCCCGCGGATTGGGGCGAGTCAGCTGTCCCGACCCAAATTGACACAAAATTTAGGGTCAAACGAGTCGAGTCAAAATTCCCATAGTTTGGGTCGGGTCGGGTCAAATTGACACAAAATTTAGGGTCAAACGAGTTGAGTCAAAATTTCCATAGTTTGGGTTGGGTCGGGTCAGACATAGTTACAAACTCGACCCAAATCATAGTAATTTTTTAAATACTTTATTCAATAGAAAGAATAATTTTTAAAATATTAATATTCATATAATAAATAAAATGATGATTTATTTTTATATAATTTAAAATAAAAATATTATATTATATTTAATTATAAATTATTCAAATAATGAAAAATAAAATTATTTTCATACTTTCAATATTTCAATTAAAAGATATAATTTTACTAAATTTATTTATATAATTATGAATATATATATATATAATATTTTAATCGATATATTATTTATAATTAATAGTAGTTTTACAAAGTTATTTTTATTTCTATAAATCCCAAATACCATATAATAGATATTGTTTATTTTTTAGATGGTAATGTCAATCGGGGATATTGAAGTTATTTTGTCTAACATAAACCTAAGTTGTCTAAAATTAAAATGCTAATTTTATAATATGTTACTGATTTAATTTTTTTAATATATATAATCAATTATAACTTATACTAATATTATAATATGTTATTGATTTTAATTATATATCAATCATAAATTGTTAAAATATATAACCTCTTAAGATATAATTAAAACCACAAATATCTCATTGTACTATATATACATACATATATAAATATACATACATATATAAATATATATATATATACACATACATACATATATATACATATACATACATACATATATATACATATACATACATACATACATATATATATACATACATACATATATATATACATACATACATATATATATATATACATACATATATATATATACATACATATACATATATATATGCACACAAATATTTATATATCACTGAAGAAAATTTAAAGAAACGCATAATCTGACATAACAAAATGTTCGACCTTTTTATACATTGACTGAGTACTTCTGAGAGAAATATAAATATTATTAATTTATACATGACAAAGTCTTATTTTAGACGACTAATTGTTAAATAAGGACATTTTATAATTAGTGAGACTAATAAGGTCATTAGATATTTACTTTTATTTATTGCAATGAGATACATATGATAACCTTTTAAAATGAATCTCAACATTTAAATTATTACTTTTAAATAATTTGAATAAAATATTATAAAAATAATTAAATTTATTGTATTCAATATTTAACGATTTCTAACTATCTCATATAGTTTTCCTTAAATGACTAAACTTTAAAATTTTGATTAAAATTCTTTGTTTTCAATTTAAATGTAAGACACATATATAAAAAAACTTAATACAAAAAATAAGGCTAATATTTCAATTAATAATACCGCGCAACGTGCGATGGTACTACACTAGTTCCAATCACTATATAATAGAAATTATTTGTTTTATGGATGTGCTGTCAACCAGGGTATTAAAGTCATTTTGACTAATCTAAACTCAAATTGTCTAAAAATAACATATTAATATTATAATATGTTACTGATTCAATTCTTTAATATATATAATCGATCATATTAAAATATAGGCAAAGTCTTGGGAAAGAAGGTCTTTTCATAAACTTATGGAAATACGGAGTTTAATTATAATAATAAAAGGTAAAGGGTCTTTATTGCAATATTAAAGTTTTATTATGCAACGTGTAGTAGTTACAAATTTTATAACCCGATTCATACAACCTGAAAATTTTGTCTTAATTTCTTCTAATTTACACTTTAAACCTCGGTATTTTCATGACTTATGGAAAGACCGTCTTTTAAGAGTTCTTAAGATTTAATGAAAACCATAAATATCACATAAAATTTAAAGAAACACATAAACTGAAATAACAAAATGTTTGAATTTTTTATACATTGATAGAATACTTCTGATAGAAATATGTATACATATTATTTATTTATTAATTTATATATGACAAAGTATTATTTTACACCGACTAACTATTAAATGGGGACATTTTATAATTAGTGAGACTAATAAGGTCATTTGATATTTACTTTTATTTATTTCAATGAGATACATATAATTATAATAAACTTTTAAAATGAATCTCAACATATAAATAATTACTTTTTAAATAATTTGAATGAAATATTATATAAATAATCAAATTTTATTGTGTTCAATATTTAACGATTTCTAACTAGAATCCATCTCTTGAAATACGGTCTTTCCACAAGCAATGGAAAGACCAAGGTTTAAAGTGCAAATTAGAAGAAATAAAGATAAAATTTTTGGGTCGCATGAATTTGGTTAAAAAGTTTATAACTACTATGTTGCATAATAAATTTTTAATATTGCAACTAATACATTTCACTTTTTATTATTTTTAATTAAATCCAGTCTTTCCATAAAGTTATGGAAAACGGTATTTCCCAAGACTTTTCCTTCTAATTATCTCATATAGTTTTTCTTGGATAACTAAACTTTAAAATTTTAAATAAAATTATTTATTTTCAATTTAAATTAAGACACGACACGTACAAATTTTTTAATCATTATACTTTAATTAATAATATCGCGCAACGCGCGATATTACTCCGCTAGTGTAAATGCGGATCTTGTTGATTTAGGTTATCTGTATTATGAATGTAGCTTTTGTTAAAGACCGTAGTTCTTGGTAGGGGTGGACATCTGTTCGGTTTAATCGGTTTTTGGTTTATTCGGTTCGAGTTATTCGGTTTTACCTCTAAAATGCTAAAACCGAATCCGACCCCGAATTATCCTAACCGAATTCGGAATTTGGTTTCGGTTTGAAACCGAATTCAATCCGAATAAACCGAATTGTCTATAATTTTTTAAAATAATTTCAAAATTTGAATAATTTAAATTTAAATTAAATAAAAATATGTAATATAATGTATACATCATCAAAATCAAGTTTTCAAAATAAAAATCCAACAAGTATAATACAAATTCAACCACAACAATTTTACATTACATTTAAAATTAAAGAAAAATAGTTCGTTTTAATATTCGTCTTCAAAGCATTCACATTCACATTCAGCTTCAAACACTTCACAAATTTAGTTAGGGTAACTTATTTTATTTACTTATTACCCCAAACTTACTTAGACTTTAGAGTTTGGGATAATTTTTCAAATATAAAGATTGGTCCTCCAACTTAAATTTATTTATTTTAATAATTATTATATATATTTAATTAATTACAATTTGGTATTCTGTTTGGGTTTCAGTTTGAGTTTTAATATTCAAAATCGATCCAAAAACTATATTCAGAATTTGGTTTATTCAATTCGGATATCCAAAAATCTTATATTAAATTCGGTTCGGATTATTCGAATTTGGATAATTCAATTTTCGGTTCGCTTTTTGGTTTTTGGTTTTTTTACCCACCCTAGTTCTTGGATTCTTGGGTAAAAGTTTTCTTATGGAAAATCACTCTTGAAATCCTTGTTGTTTAGTACTCTTAGAATAAGTCAATATGATGATTAAATTTGATTTGATTATGCATTAGTTTGATGACTAGAGTTCTATCAGGCCTAGTATATCTTTGTACTATATTTATTGCATTCAGTAATATCATAATCATTACGGGAAAATATTCTTTCATGGTATCAAAGCAAGTTCTGATACTAAACTCTAAATCCTAATTTTTTTCTTGCCGTCTCCCCCCTCTCCTTTCCGTAAGAAAGAACCACCACTTGTTCCGTCGAACTGCCGGTCAAATTCCGGCGCATTCCGGCCAACTTCTTGTGTCTACGACAGTATTTTCCGTCCCCTATTCCGTATTTTCCGTCCCCTATTCCGCTGTGTTTCAGCAGTGATTCTTCTTCTCCAATGGGTTTGCTTCTCTTGGAAAATTTCCTGCAGCGTCATGCGACCGTTTTCTTCTCCTTGGTGGCATCTTCTTCTCGGCCCGACATCTTTTCTGATAGCCGATAAATAAATAAATACTTAATAATTTGAATGAAATATTATAAAAATAATCAAATTTTATTGTATTCAATATTTGACGATTTCTAATTATCTCATATAGTTTTTCTTAGATGACAAAACTTTAAATTTTAAATAAAATTCTTTGTTTTAATTTATATGTAAGACACAACATGTACAAAAATTTAAATATCTCATTGTACTATATATCACTGAAGAAAATTTAAAGAAACACATAATATGAAATAACAAAATATTCAGATTTTTAATACATTGATAGAGTACGTTTGATAGAAATATATATACATATTATTTATTTATTAATTTATACATGATAAAGTTTTGTTATAGACCAACTAACTGTTAAATGAGTAAATTTTATAATTAATGAAACTAATAAGGTCATTTAATATTTACCTTTATTTATTCCAGTAAAATACATATAATTATGATAGCCTTTTAAAAAGAATTTCATCATACAAATAATTACTTTTTAAATAATTAGAATGAAACATTATAAAAATAATCAAATTTTATTGTATTCGATGTTTAACAATTTCTAAATATCTCATATATTTAGTTTTTCTTAAATGACTAAACTATAAAATTTTAAATAAAATTCATTATTTTCAATTTAAATGTAATAAACAACACATACAAAAAAATTAATCCTAATATTTTAATTAATAATATTGCGCAACGCGCGATGTCTCCGCTAATTTTTATAAATATATATATTTTCAAAAATGTTAAACTTGTTTATGATGTAAATTAATGGTGGATATGTTGAACAAACTAATTATTTTTATGATTTTTTTTAAAAAATAATATTTCTCAAAAAAGGGTAATAATACTAATGAGTCAAAATGAGTCGATTTGGGTCAAATTTTGACCCGAACCATTTTGACCCAATCCAATTGATCCAAATGGATCGTTGACCCGACCCGACTCAAATGAATCGAGTCAAAATAGTTCGGATCGGTCAATTTGAACACCCCTAATCTTTTAAATTTAAAATACTAACCATGTAAACGTTTTAGGGGGAAAAAGTGTTAATGTCAATTTGCCTCTTGTGGGACCGGCAAGAAATTGAAATTCAATTTTATCAATTTGTATTTAGGAGGTGAGAATATAGGTGCACTATCTGCCAATTCCTTGGGCGCAAATAAAGCAACACAAAAATAAGTTGCGGGACAAATTTTGTGGTCAAATTTCAATTTTTGTAACAATCTAACAATTTGAAGTTGACACAAATACTACATATGATAAAAGATCGAATTTTTCGAGCACCAAAATAAACAAGTCGTGTTAGTCAATTATGTTATTTTCTTTAAATAAATGAAACACTCGTAAAATTACTAGTAAACACGTAAAACATTTGTCACAAGTGAAATTGATATCCAATTTAACTTGTTCAACTGTAAAAAATAATTTAATAAATATCAATCAGACTAATTGCTCGTATTACAATAAATTCTATATGGCATACCAGTGATATAAGTAGAATTAGCGATTCATATACAATCCCACTTATAATACACTGGCCTAGGAGGAGGTAGTATGTAGCTTGCCACCGGTTGAAGCGGCGACAAGCAACATATCCATGGTGCCATCCGCAGTAGCAAGTCAGAGAAGATGAGTTGCTATGTGTTTTTTATATCATTCAGTACCTAATCAACATTGTTTTAAGTACGATATTTTGTGTGTTTTCAACCGTAATTAAATCATGTCTTTTTAAATAATTGAAACTACTTAACTACCAGTAAGAAAATAAACTCTTCGTAACACTTTAACCTTTTGACAGTCTCGCCGGCCGTTCCCTACCAATTACTCTCCCTGTTTCTGCGTAAGGTTTATACGCTCTATTTTTCGTTTGGTCCAATCAAATTTCATATCTCCTTATTTGAACTGAAATTTACAGCTGGAATTTGATCAACTCGTTTCAATTGCCTACTTTCCGTACCACATCAACTTACATAAATACCCGTAAAGAAAAAAATATATAACCTCTACATCGTATCTCATTTACAACATCATTAAACTCTTGTTATATGGATCTGATTTGGTGGTTGTGATACACAAAAATATGAATGGAGAAATTAAGTAGAATTGAATGAATTATTATAAGATCCATAAGATGGATGAGGCATCTTGCAGGTAATGGCAATGAGAAATGTGGGGCGGAAGGTTGACTAATCCGCGTGTGGGTTGTGAAGCAATTAGCTGGACACACCCCATCCTAACTAATAAACCAGCCACTAATTCCCCCAATCACACCCACCCTTCAACAATTTTTATAAATGCATTATATGTGTATCACATTTTTACACGAATATTTACGTAGGATGATGTAGTAGGTGATTTTTTTTTTTTTAAAAAAAAGTGCAGATACTGGGGCGAGATGGTCTCTCCTAATCTTATAGTGAGATGAAAGATGTATATAAAATTGTTTGAAGATGAGGGATGACATGTAATACTTTATGTAATTTGAAAACTTTATTTTGTATTTTGTCTCGTCATAAGTTATGGTGAGACAATCTCACATGAGTCATTCTTTTAAAAATGGAATACATTTATTATTTTAGTCATAATTTTTAATCAAAATATGAGAATAGGTAAAATAAAAGCTTTTAATTGGGACAAACGAAAATAAAGGTAAAACCCTTATATTAAAATGAGGAGAGTAGTAATATATATGAGTTCGTCTTTTGAAAGACGGGTTTTCCATAAATTATGGAAAACCCAAGATTTAAATTTTAAATTAGAAGAAATTAAGGAAAAAATTTGGGATTCAAATTAGATTTGTAGATTTCTACTCGTTTATTCGGTTTAACTTGCTTTTAGACTGTTTTTCGGTATCCTTTGAGTGAGAGTTAGAGACAATTTCGCGTTCTGTAAATGGTTCCTAAACACTGACTGAAAAACTATTTGTGCAATTTAAATGACGGGTTGAAGTCTCCTAGCTTTAGGGAAAGGTTCTGAACGAGTTAAATGGAAACTCTCCTGATATGTAGTTGGGGTGCATTAGTTTACTTCATTTTTATTTTTATGGTCTTCATATGGATCATAAGTGTGGATGGATCATTTTCGAGCATTTTAATATGAATCTTAGTACTGTGATATACTAGAGTTGGATTACTATCTCAAGTTGATAAATTTGTTTGGTGATTACACGTTGATATTACTAGAAAATTACACAATAGAACCACTCATCTTTTGTACACCCTTTTATTATCACTTAGACTTTTGATGAATATTGTAATATTTAGTTAGTACTTATGTGTAATTTCTCTTATTGCCTCTGAGGTTTTTGATTAGGACAGAAGTATTTGCTTAGCGCCTTAGTATAAATGGGTTCGTCCCATAATTTGATGTAAAGATCAGTTGAATGTAGGCTATTTAGCCAATCTGATCAATATAAAGGGTTGGATTGCCAAACATCCTTGTCATTGACGGTTTTAATTTTTTTAAAATAAAATTTTAGTTTGCCTTAATTGGGTCATAAACTTATAACTAATGCACATTGCATAATAAATTTTCAACATTGAAATTAAAACCTTTTACTTTTCTATAATTCTAATTCAATCTAGTCTTTCCATATGACTATGAAAAGAAAATCTTTCCTAAAACTTTTCCAATATATAATTATATATATGTATTATACTCCCTCGGTCTTATTTCATATTGTTTAATTTGACTTTTTGAGAGTTAACTGCATCGATGTTTACATATTAATATCTTTATTTATATGTGTAAAAAATTTCTAAAAAAATAATAACTTAAAAATATATATTATAATGAATTCAACAATATATAACATGATAATAGTTTTTGCATATACATAGTAGAATTTAATGGTTTTCCTATATAAAAAATTTAATGTTTGAAATTGGTTAAATTTAACTTGCAAAAACAAATTAAACAATATGAAGTGGAACGAATAAAGTATTTATATATTAAATATGCATTTTAATAACAATATTTATATACTTACTATATTCACATAATAATCACAACTAAATTATAATGATATACCTTCTCATCTACTTAAACATATAAAAATAATGTACAATACACACTCTGAAGAATCAACAATTCTGAAGATAGAATACTTGTAATATTCTATAGATTGGATCGCGTGACAGGCGGCATATTCAGCTTATAGACAATCCACTTATTTTTTGTCTTATATATTGCATTTGTAAAATTACATACTAAGGTTAAACATTGAAAATTATTTTTTTACATTATATATTTTTATATTTTCACATTCAAACACACATTGATATTTGTTTTAATTTTTAAAATATAATATTTAAAATAAATAAACAAATTACACCATTTAATATAAAAAAAGTACAATGAACTGTCAATAAAATCACGGAAATATCGTATTTCCTGGAACTTTTTCTGTTCTATAAATATCTTATAAATTGCACAGCTTCATTTCAATCATCAACAATGCCTCCATTTTTGCGCCGCCTGAATTAATTAAACTATAATCGCCCCGTACTTGTCCACATGTCTCACCCGAGACACACGCTACCCACTTAAAAGCGTGTTTTTCTCTTGTTATTTTAAACTAATTTGGTTAGAGCTGTATTCGCTATAATTTGTTATTGATAATAATTAAAGTCAAAATTGGAGGAAAAATAGTGTTTTCATAGGTTTATGCAAATACGAGGTTTAATTATGTAATAAAATATAAAAGATTTTAATTGCTATGTTAAAAATTTATTATGTAAAGTATAACAAATATAAGTTTTATGACCCGATTAATGCAAATGAAATTTTTTATCTTCAGTTCTTCTAATTTCCAGTTTAAACATTGGTCTTTATATGGTTTATGGAAAGTTCGTCTTTTAAAAGACAGACTGATAATTAAATTTAATTGAACTGGTTTTCATTGAATTTATTTGAAGATTGAATTTGATTTTATTTTAGTTGACAATAGGATTTATGTTTAAAATAATAAGACTTAAAATGATTTAAGTGCAAAATGAACATATGAAAACAAAAACAAAAATTCAATTTGTAATTTCGTGAAATTTGCTACGGCGTGGACTGTGAAGAATATCAGGTTTGAATTATGTGAATTTGGGCGCCGAAATTCAGAAATTGATAAAATTATACTAGTAATTGGTAAGTTAATAAGTTTTGGAATATAAATAGAATATTATGTTTATATAATTTTCATTTTTTATAAGTGCATATATAATCTTATTTTTTTTAGTGCTGATATAACAATGTTCTCGTCTGAAATATTGGTCAACATAATCATATGTCGATTTAATATGAAAATATCAAAATACCCTTACATTTTAAAAAATGAATAAAATATAAAATTTTCATTTTACCTATAATTCTTCCCTGAATCTGAATACTCTACGCCCTTCTTCACCCCAAATATGAAAATCATACGCCGTTCTTCTCTATGACGGTTGTTTTTCCCTCCACAACACCACAGATGCGGCCTATGATAGATGGACATGCATCAACACTGATGCGGCTTTCATGGCACAAGATGGTCAGGCAGTCGCGGCATGGTGCGCTCTATAAGGACCAAATAACACAACTTGGCAGGGAAATTTGGTTTTTCACTCTGCATCGGCAACTCAGGCGGAGCTCATAGCTATCCATGAAGCAATGACGCATGCAAGAAACAGAGGTGCCACCCAAATATGCATCCGCACCGACTGTGAAATGACTCTAAACTATATCAACAGATTCCCGAATGTCCCACCAGCTTTGAAGGGTATAGTCAGGATTGTCATAATGTTTGGATTGGTGTATAACAACATCCATGTAATGGAAGTCTCTAGGAGTGTAGTATCAAATACACACAATGACACATGATGACACATGATGACACATGATGACACATGATGACACATGATGTAATTATGAATTTGGCATTAATATAAATGCAAGACTCTTTGTTTAAAAAAAACCACCACCCCTAACACTATTCATTTTTCCGTCGTTTCCCAACGCCATTCTTGTGGCTTTCAGATTTCATTGTAATGAAACTTATTTAAATTTGTAAATATTTATACAATTTAGTTTGAGATAGAAAAAATACACAATTATGATACAGATGATTGCATCACTATGTTCCTGTACAGTTGAGTTGAATTTCACACATTTCAACACCAATAAACTTAGTATTGAAAGAAAAATTTAATAAATAAATATTTATTTGGATTCCCAACAATTACTGATTCAATAGCAAGTCTAAAATAATATATAGTATGTTACGATTACAACATCATCTTGGGAGTAATTCTTTTCTCTTTTTTTTGGAAAATAAATTACCAAAAAATTCAATTCAACACCAATAAACTCAATTCAATACAAATAAATTAAATTCAGCACAAATAAACTAAATTCAGCATCCGTAAACTAAATTCAACATTAATAAATTAAATTCAGTATCAAATAAGCTCAACTGAACATGCCTATATCGATAGAAAAATACTCCATCCGTTCCAGATAGGGTTGCACTCTTATTTTTGCACGTCGTTGAAGTGACATGTTTGACCATTAATATGTTTATCTACATATAATAACGACAAATAAAAAGTTGATATTTAAAAACTACTTGTTACGACGAATTGAACAATATCATATAACATAATATTATTGTTCATATATCTATATGTGATTAAATTTCAATAAAAAATAGTGTTAAAAATTAAGAGTGCAATTTCAGATGTTACACAGCATATAAAAACATCACTATACTAAACACACGGTTGGGGAAATGTTGGCAATTTCCAAGTTCCACCCACAAATGAATAACATGTTCACCAAACTAATGCACCCAATTTTTACTTTATTACAAAACTATCCCACCGACAACGAAAATTCTCTTCCCCATCCCTAACTTGCTCTGCTAATTGTTCATGATCTCATCGCATTCACAGTAATACAAGTTCATTTTGCTTATTTAATTACTCAGCATAGCAAAATCATTTATAATAAAGTTGGTGTTCTACCTCTTATAATGAAGTCTGTTATTCTACTTTTACATATTCTCCATAATGATATAGCCTAAAATTTACCTATGCAATATACCTAAAGGCACACCCATTTCTACTTATCATCAAATACTAAAAGTGTAGTATTTTATAAATCGAACATCATTACATTCCTAATAATTATACCGTTAAATTTACATTCAGTGGCGGAACTAGGGGGCGAACCGGTGCGGCTGCCCCCAACCTCCGGTGAATGAAGGGGTTAGATATACATGTACTCTTCATCCGTCCCGATAAAATTAATGTTGGAAGTGCTAAACTCCGTCTCGCCCAAGATCCCCCTCCTTAAATTTTGATCCAATTCCGCCACTATTTACATCTATATAAATATACGATAGTTAACAAAAAAAAACTATAATTTAGTATGAAACGGAAAATGTAACGGTATCACATCCTACAATGCAACTTCATTCCAATAACAATCTTTATAATCACGAGCCCAAAATATTTATAAAACAAAAATCAAATAACAAAACTAAATTTCACATCCACGTAAACTAATCAACCAATATGAACTCGGTAAAATTGAACATCATCAGAACGTCCATGTCCATGTCCAGATCTTGATCCGTAGGTCAACCTTACACTTCACATTCGATGTCGACGCCGTCGTCGGAGTTTTCCCCGTCGGAATTCCGACCTTAATCCCGTCGCACTTAACTCTGATCGCCACTTTCTTCGTCTTCAAACCCCCGATCTTCGCCTTCACCTTCGTGTCCAATTGAAGCTTCACCGGCAAGCTATTCCCGCTCTTCTTCACCTCCGACCGGAGAGTATCCAGATCCGACCCGGAACCCGAGTGCGAAACCACCACCGCCTTTAACGTTGTACTGTTCTTCGTCCGGTGCTCGAACGCCGGGAACGAGGCGTCGCCGATTGCGACGCCGGAGGAGGAGACGGCGATGGAGATCGGGTCGTAGAAGTAGACGATCTTTTTGTTAGGGTTTCGCGCGGTGACGGTGAAGTTGAACCTCGCCGCGAGGGCGGCGCCGGTGAGGTTGAACTGCGCGAGCTGGAGGGAGGCGACGGAGA
>JAULKM010023767.1:0-14042 GCA_032355605.1 Rubia tinctorum
ATAACCGAGGAGAGGCGAGAAATATCTTCACCCGAAAGGTGTTGATAAGTTCTCCACAATATGTTATTAATGCATAAAAATAGGATGATTAGTCGATGATCAAAGGATAACTATAAATGTAAACCAATTGCGCCCAAAACTCGTTATGATCTTAAGTACATCTTTAGTGCTAGTGTGATCGTAGTTATATTGTTTTCTCTAATTGTTGGTTGATTTAGTTTTTTAAAGTAGTCGTAGTGTTTTTTAAAATCAAAACCCCCCAAGTTTGTTACCACACACTTATAGTGACATCTTTGTGTGCTTTTAATTATGCTTAACACTCGATAAAAATCTTTTTTCCTCGTGGACGACCCCGACTTGCTACTATCTACTTTCTAAGAGTATAACCGAAATTAGGGCCTATAAATACTATCTTTGAGAGACACGATAACGTCCGCCCATAGTTTCACGTAATTCACACACAATTTTCACAAAGTATGTGTGTTGGGAATAGAAATTTGGGGGGAGGTTTTTTTTATTAAGTAATCTAACAGATAATAACAAAAGATATTTTTCCTATCTTATATATTCTCTGTCACACAATGTGGAGAGATTTGATACCCCAGGCACTCACTCGATTTTTCACGCCTGGTATTTGTCCCCTGCTCAAACTACTATCACATTCTTTGGGTATAGCTAGCTGTGCACTTTGGCTACGTATCACCTCTATCCCTCACTCCCGAGGTTAATAAACTCACAGACATGTGTAGTGAATTAAATACGGAAGTGGCATGGGTCACCATGACCTCCACCATGAATACCCATCCTAAACCCATCTTGTGCCAATTAAGACATTAGTACCTCACATTAACTCTAAGGGCATACCTCACCTACTTGAGATAAACAAGGCACGTGATCTTTCAGACATTATCCTATGATCCCAAAAAGGCCAATAACATTATCGACCCAATTGCCGAGTGGATCCTGTATTGTCCATAGAAGAACCCAACTCATAATTACATATAATTCAATCCAAGAATGCACATTCCAAGCATACACGACCTTAATATTTGAAGCTTTTACAAAAACGATAAAAAGATGAAATATTCTCTGGTTCATTCCCTAACCTTGCACAAAATCATGTAAAAGCCTTAATCAAGTGTACATCCTAATATCATTCTTGTTATAATCATAATAATAAGCATTCAAGCACAAATTAATAATGATAATAGAAGCATTCAATAGAAGGAATGTAAGAGTCTCACAAATCAAGGGAAAATTTGCTTACAAATACTCCCAAGTAATTACCTAAGCTACCATAATCAAACCTACAACAAGTTTTGATTTTAGTGACATAAATGTCAATACATAAATTAAGGTAGAGAGAAAATGCCCATGGGAAAGATTTTAGCTCTGTCACCTCTCCTGGTCCAATGGATAAGGGTTGCTTTTATAGTGGGGGAGAGAGAACCTTTATTTGAATCATGAGCATAAAATCAATTGGTACTATGTAGGGGTGATCTACGATCTTATATATTGAGTCGTAACTCTATCGACCATCAATATGGGATGCTAACACACCCCCTCACGTGCAATCATATAAATCATCGTGCAAACGTGAATATAAAAGGATCAAGGACTCGTGGGATCTGAAACCTATATGACAGTGCTGCTCCAATTGAAGCATGCTACGAGCATTCTCAAACATCGGCATCATCTAGTGAATGTAAAAGGCAACCGTATCAAATTCACTAGGCCAACCATGTACAAGTTGAAGCACCAGACGTTGGTTGTTGATTTCGGTGTTGGCATCCTTCAATCGACCAGCAAGTTCACGTAGGCAATTACAGTATGCCTCAAGAGACGGCATAACTTCAAGTTTCATATTGTTGAACTACTGCTCTAGGGACACTGCTTGAGCACCCATATTGTCTTTATTGTTCATCACATGAGTCCTAACGGCGTCCGCAGTGAATTCATTCTTAAGAACTTGTGAGAGGAGGTGGTCTTTCAGTGTTGTGTAGATCTATTGAAGAACATGGGCATCAATCTTACACCGGGCATCAAAAGATGCATCATTCTCGGAAGGAGGTGGTGTACCGTTGATGTGTGCAAGAACTTTGTAGCCATTGTCACGAAGCTTGAATAGACATACCAAGGAGGCATATGTGACCTTGATGCAATCTAAGACCCGGACTTTGTGCTGGATATTTATGAGGTGGAGTGGCATCGCTGCTGAGCTGGGAAGCGGATGACGCGGAGCCGATGTCGGATGAACCGTTGTTGGGTGATGTGTCCATCATAACAGCGGCGGAAAAGAAGAAATCAGGAGGACGCTGCTTGTGGTAGAAAGCTGCTGGCGTTGGAATAAAATTTGTGGCGGCACAAATTTTATCAAAGTTGCTACGGGACAAAGTTTGTGTTGGAAGGAAATTAAAACACAAGGTTTAATCCAAATCTGTTGTTGATCAAATTTGAGTAAATTTTTATGGCGGCACAACTTTGTTGAGTAATAAAAGGTTACTATGTCGGTTATAGTTTAGCGTGTTGTTGCGTAGCAACGAAGAAGGAAATTTTAGGATTTAGCGATCTATGGTTGTTGTAACTCTCATACCATGTAATATTTCATGATCACGTAATAGGTGATTCATTTTCATTCATTATAAATAAATTGTATAAGAGAGTTATACCATACATGAAACTAAGCTATTCTACGTAACAAAATATTTACATATTTACTGTCTAATACCTTTTAATCTACTAGTCAAAACCCTAGTTAACAGGATGAGACTGATCATGTCAGTTGGCCTGGATTATGCCAAGGTTTTTGGTATGAGCAGTGTAGATCTACACAGTTCGTTCTCTAGGACTAGGTTGCGAGTGTTCTAAGCGGCATAGACTTTTTAGATTTACACTACTTGTTTCTTGGGACCTGTTCTTCGAGCACACTAATGGCACATATCGTTTAAATTTACATGGTTTGTTTCCCGCGACTTGGATTCTGGGAAACTTAAGCGGCATATTCCGTGTAGTATGATCAATTTTTAGCCCTTTGTTCGAAACTTGTCCTTCTCTGCTTGTTTCTTCTCCTGATCACTTCATACTTCTACCATTCAATCCAATAGTGTTCAATCTACCAACCTTTCGATTGACCTTCTATCTATTACAATTCTTGTGAACGGCCTTCTCCGATGATGGTCTTCAATAAAGCTACAAAACAGCCAAATAGACCAACTCATGGGGGGAAACCTATCCGGCTAAAATGCTTCAAAATAGGCAAATTAATACAAATAACCACACGGAATGATTTTAACCCCCTACTAAGAAAAACACTCAATAATTTAACTACTCCCTCTGTCCTAGGTGCAGTTTAACTTTTCATTTAGTCAAAACTCCTTAACTTTGACCATAAAATTGACTTAGTGTATAAGTATAAATACTATTGTGTGATACTTTGTTAGATTTGTTATAATATATATTTTCAAAATATCAACTTTTCACAAATTTTAATTATCCTTAATGAAAGATTTTATTGTTCAAATATTTTTTAAGTCAGCTATCGAAGTCAAATTGTACATCTTGGAATGAGACAGATGGAATATCTAACAGTAACAAAAACATATAAAGTGCTAAGAAAACATATAGATACCGTCTTATCAAATCTCACACTAAAACCGTTACTCGTCCACGGGTAAGAACAAGCAAATTTCCAAGGTGATGTCTGAGCTATGTTTTCAAAAGCACAACCAAAACATTATTCCTAAATTTATCCTAATTCAAAACATAAGAGCTTAACAACCCTCGCTCAATTTAATCTTTAATTTGTCATCCTTTTCATTTTCCCCCCAAGTTTGAAATAATTGGGTTTGGCTTCGAAAATATCATTTTAATGTAGCAGTTATGCTACAAAAATTATATATATATATTTTTTAAATGTATAAATGTTTGAAGTGATCATTTCATCAACACAATCAATTAATTTTAGGGGCCATTAGAGGTTGATGTGCGAAAGGTCAGACAATCATCAGTAAATAAAGTTACTAGTGCAAGTGGACGAAAAGAAGTTTACCCTTTTATTTTAGACCAAAAGGATTTGTGTTGTTGGGACCAACCTTTTGATTTTCAAGCTTGGGGCAATTAGCTCACTTTTGTTTTGTTAAATGTGTAGTTTTCGCAAATGGATAATTCATGAATCAATTATATATCCCGACGGTGATAATCTTCTTATTTTCAAAGTTTACCCTTTTTGTGATGGAAATTGATTAGGGCCCTTGAAGACCAATATACTTCCCGAAATCAATACTGCAAACCCAACCTCATCGAATATATGCAAAAAAATCTCGGGGATGTTTTCAAGGAGATAATTCCAACGTCCATGTTAGATTTCATTTTTTTCCCGCTATTCCTTATTGAGAATTCGCTTACTTGATTTTCAATGCAGCTTCTTTTTTAACCCACTATCACAGCAAACACAAATCTACACCTTCACTTCTCCCACACTTTAAGGTAACATGCAGGATCAAGATCACTCACATTCAACTGCACTCTTATCATATTTTTTTGAAAACATAGATACATCACCCTTCACAACCATGCCACAAAAAGAAAAAAAATTGAAAAAATAAAAATGTTAGTCGGATTTGGACCATGGAGAGTTGAAAATAAAAAAGGAATGAAAGATTTCCCTTCCTTTTGTAAGAAAGCCCAAAATCAAAGTTCATGGATTTCATGTGATTTGGTGTTTGATCTTGGTGGTTAAGGATGTGGAGTGATAAAATTCATCAAGGAAACTGATATCAAAGGGTTTTCTGGTTAGAGATTTGAAGATGTTAGGGTAAAGTGGTTTCTTGTGTAGAGAGAAAAGAGGATGAATGTTGTTTTTGTGAAGGAGAAGAATGAGAATAAGAGACAAAAAAGGAATGAGATCAAATCTGTAGTAGCCATTTATGAACTCCAATCCGCGTCAGAGGTTATAAACACCCAGAGAATTAAGTGTTGCAGTGTCAAGTGGCGCATTGAGTAATTTGAAAAGGAGTATGCTATAATTGCTCTTGACGACTTACCGTGGGGTCCCCGGAAGCAATGCCAAAATTTGATAGGACCTTATGGGTCTCATTAAATACCCGCGGGGCATAATCAAAGATGAAATATATATTTTTGCTCCCTTACTTTCTTCTAACTACTTAACAGTAGATGGCAACAAGCTAGGTTTTGGTCTTAGAGACCTAGCAATTTGAAGTATATCTTTGCAAAGTTCACACACAAGCGTCGTCTCGAATGTGTGTTAGGAGTATAAAATGAGAGATTTTTAGTTGAAATAGTTACTCTCTCCGTCCCAGGTTAAATTGCTCAGAATCTTTTTCACTCTCATTAAGAAACTTGTCTAACCGTTAATATATTTAACTACGTATAATAACGGCAAACAAAAAGTTACTTTTGAGAAACTACTCGTTATGACGAATCCAAAAATATCACATACGATATTATTTTTTTAATATATCTGTTCAAATATGCGGTCAAAGTTGGACAATTAATAATGACATAAAGTGAAGTGTGCAGTTTAACCTGGGACGGATGGAGTATACTAATTACGAGCATAAACTAAAAACACAAGATAGATATAATGAGAATGGCCTTGGGGGCATTTGCATCATGTTATTTATCTATAGAAAATGATCCTCCACTTCTATTCACATATGAACAATAAACTATTATATGATTTATCACCCAATGTGGAGAGGTTGACTTATCAGAAACTCCCACGATGAATATTATCCCGGTTATACCCCCTCTTCCGACACTCATCTCCGGTTGCTATAGCTAGAAGGAGGCTAAACCAACTGACCCCCTCTAGCCCTCACTACCGTGGTTAATAACTCGTGACTGCGCAGTAAATTAAACACGGTAGTAGAATGGGTCTCTGGGACCTTCACTAGGAACACTCACTACAACAGTGTGTGCTTTTACGACCGAGAGGATTAGTGTCTTATTATTACCCTATACAAATTTTTCCAGACTAGTTTGCTACAAATACGTGATATGACTTTTAGAATTAGACTACAACCCCAACTGGATATTAATCGATGCCCAACAGTAAGTGGTCGGGTCACTCCCGTATCATTTATAGCCTAATTAAATTAAGTCCTCCAACCTAATCTAACCAAATAATCAACAATCAAACCTAGTTGTCACTCATAAACATAATCTTCACATTACCTTTGGTCAAACTCGACAAAAAGGCAAAATTCTCTAAGTTCATTCCTGTGCCTAGCGCTAAATCATACATTAAAATCCATTATTTTTACATCCTATATCATGCAATCAAAATCATAAACATCAAATCCCAAGTAATAATAATAATAAAACCATATATAGATGAATATAAAAGTCTCACAAGTTAAGAATAAAAAAGCATTCACAAATACTCCCAAGTATGTGTTTAAGCTATAAGAATCAAACATATAACTTCAATAAGTTTGAATGCCAAGGATTTGGAGATATGAATGAAGAGAGAGAGAGAGAGGGAGAGAGAGATGATGATGATGATGATTTCTAGCTCTGGATCCTGTCTCCTTTTTTTAATCTTGAGGCTAATGGGTCATCTTTTATAGTGGGAAGAGAGAGAAAGTCAAAAACCTTTCGGTCAAAATCCTAGTCATTTGGGTGGCACATATTGTGGCGTGATAGACCATGCACAAGTACACGGTCCTTCCCCGTGCCCGTGTTATCCACCAGCTGAGCTGCATGAATCGTGCTTGTCTACATGATCCATTTTCAAGGACGGTCCTTCCGAGGTTCTGATTGGCACGGATCATGCATGTTTGCATGGTCCATTTTTAGGCACTTCAATTTCTGGGTAATCTTCAAATGACACAGACTATGCTGGTCGGCATAGACCATGCTGGTTGGCACTGACTGTTCCGTTTGAGCATTTCTTACCCTTGGTTTTTAGCTCTTTATTCTTCCACTTTCTTGATCTTCTACACTCATGTTCGATGCCCTTTGTCCTTCTACCAACATATAATTGTCCTTGAATATAGTACCATTCTTTCTAATTGCCTTCTCTAATAACAATTTACAATTTTAAGCTCACAACATTGCATCTTGGCACTTATAGAATTAAAATACCATTAGGGTACTAATATTCCACAAATTAGGGAAGTTGACATAGAAAACCAAACAAGATTGTTTTAATTCCCCAAAAGTCCAAACAACCATGATCCTAAATATCCACTAACAAAATCATTATAAAAAGTGTTAAATTTCCTAAGAAAGTGTGCATTTTACATCTCATCAATTGTGTGTGATTCCCTTGTGTAGGTGAAATTAGAATAGAATTTTGAGGCTTCTGTTGCTCTTCTAAAGTGGTGGCGCCTCTATGTTTTGTGTATTCTCCCTATATCCACGGTATGTACGAATTTATCCTAAGGATAATGACGGGGAGCATCCATTACATGTTGGTCCATTACCTATTGTGCGCCTGCGACAACTGATAAGTTATCCACCTACGGGACAATAATTCAAAGCTTAGGTGATGGTTATAAGTGGGAGTTGTCCAAGGCGTGTGTCAATGGTTTTCATGCCAATCCTTGTGAAGGTGTCGAGGGATTCTCCAAGATGAAGTAGCAAACTATTGCACTTGATATTGGTGTGGATGCCACTACGGTGTGTGTCTGTGGTAATGAGGTTTTATTTTAGCAATATATACTGGTACGTTGATATATGGTCATTTGTTGATGTGACACTGATTGTCGTGGTAGTATTATTTATTGTCATTGTTGATGTTCATAGAATTTGGATGATTTGTCTACTCTGGAGCATCGCTTGAGATGACTCAAACCTACTATTATAGATGCCAGTAGCCTTATAGATGAGTTGTAGAGTGTCTGTGATCATTTTTTATTCGGGGAATATTTGCAGCGGCAACATGATGAGAACTTTTGCACGAAGACCACATGTTTTAATTATCCTTGGTATGCGAAGGCTTTGGTTTGCTAATTCTTGAAGACTCGGGGTTTCTTTGATTTTTTGTTGAAGTTGGGGGAGCAGCTTATGAGCTTGGTAGGTATGTTGGTTGTGAGCGAATGTGATCTTGCAATCCTGGACGAGTGTGGAATCTGCCTCTTGCGCCAAAGATAGAGTGAGGTCTTTCTTGGCGTCAGAGCGAGGTGGATTGGGTGTACCAGGAGAGGGTGGATAATGCTGGATTTACACTTCCACTTCTTGATTATTTGGAGGGTTTGCCTAGTTAGCCTAGCTTGGAGTGGCTTCGGAACTGTGCAGTTGATATGCAGGGGCCTTCATCGATTTATGTGCCTATTGTTGTGGCAGACGAGGAGAAGGCTTCCTTTCATGGGGATTAAGTGTGTGGATGGGTAATCTCCTTAATTAAGACTAGTGTAGTGATTGTACTTGTGTTTCTTCACAATATATGGAGATTGACTACCTTATGAATAATTCTTCTCCACACCTTGGAGGCTTTGAATGGCGTAGTAAACATGTATTTTTCAGCTATGTTCTTGTCGTACGAAAATAAAGCTGACAAAATTGGCTGAAATTGCTAAGTATGGGTATAAGGTTTCGCCTGGCTTAGGGGCTGATAGCAGTGACAAGTGTTGCTGCTCCTTTTCAATTCCCCACATTCTTCTATCCATGCAAACTTGGATGTTTTACGTAAGGAATTTTACCCAATGGTGACATCATTTAACACTTTCCAGAAAGGCATTTTAACGTAATAAAATGCATCGAAGCTTGTTATAAATTATGTATTTTCTGCATCTTCGTGGCTCATCCAAATTTGGGTGGTATATTTTTCTAACTTCAAGGAATGCCATAGCTTTACATCTTGAGATTGATCCCACTTTTTGCTCGATCTTCAGCAAGGGGTAGCAATCATTTAGGCAACATCGGTTGAGATCTGTGTAATCTATGCACACCCATCATCACACGTCCTCTTTCCTCACCACCATGACTAGGTTGGCCAACCATGTTGGATGTATAACTTCTCTTAGTATTCCTGCTTGTATAAGGGTGTTGACCTCGTTCTCTAGGGAATTTTTTCTGTCGTGGGTGAAGACCCTCTATTTTTTTTGATTTGGCTTCACAGAAGGGTTTATGTTTAGACAGTGCATCATAATAGATAGATTTGCACCTCCCATGTCTTGTACTGACCAAGTGAATTTTGTCTTATACTTTTCAATGTGACAATCATTTTGGACTTGACTGGTCCTGCTAGCTCCTTCCCAATCTTAACTTCTTTGAAAGCGTCATTTTTGTCTAGGTAGACTAACTTGGTGTCTTCTCCTATTTTAGCCCCCCTGGTGGGATTCTCCATTGGTATTCCTTAATTGATTGAGTGAACCATCGGTTATGGTGTCCTGGTAGTCGCCGACTTCATGGCAATGACCATACATTGCCTCTCTACCTGTTGGTCTCCCTTGACTGTTTCTACTCTGGTAGGCGTTGGGAATTTCATGATGAGGTTATAGGGGATCATAAGGCCTTGGTGACATTCATCCACTGTATTCTAATGATCGCATTAAATGGACATTGGTGCATCCATTACCACAAAGTCGCACATGACAGTGTGCCTTTTTTGGCAATAGTTACAAGGAGTCTTATATTCACCTTTTCCTGTGAATCCAACTATAGAAGACGTTTGTTTCCTTAGTTCTGCCTTCATCAACCCTAACTTGTCAAAACAATCTACGAACAATATTTCCACTGCGCTCCCATCGTCTACATACACTCATTGCATGAATTTTCCTATCTTTGCCGTCATGACTGGGAGATCATTGTGTGGTGATGCATTTGGGACCATGTCCTTCTTGGTGAACATGATCACATCATCCGTTAGCATTCTCTCGTCAGTGAGCTCTTGGGCTGGTAAGTAACTTGCATTTACCTTCCAGGAATTGTTAGACATGGGCTCAGTTGACCCGTATATTGATTATATCACTATATCTGAGATATTAACCTCGGTGCTTTCCTTGTGCTCTAGTGTTGTGTCTAATTTTTGCTTCAGTTTTGTTTGTCCTGAGTTGTGGATGGATTCCTTTCTATGTTGTAATTTTTGGATTCTCCCAAATGGTGTTTTTCTTTCTTGTATTGCGTGAGCTAACACTGGCGGAGTAAATATTCTGTTTGTCTCCTGAGATCATTACAACTATATTTGTCATGCCTTGATCTCTATGGAAATCACAGTAGTAGTCCTTTGATCTTTTATCCACCAGTGCCTTCAATGACCTGGGTTCCCTGAACAACTCCATGTGGTTTTACCATAATTTTCATATGGATCTGGTCAGAGGTATCTCCGGGTAGGGTGCGTTATTAGTGATTGGTTCTCTTCTCCTTGAAAGTACGACGTCTCTTCCTTTTTCATTGATTCCCTTCCTTCGGTGTTCTTCCAGTATCTTTTTACTCCTCGCTCATTCTCCAATTTTATGTTGTTTACCTCTTCAATGCGAATGAACTCTCCACCACTTTTTGGAGTTCTCTGGGGTTGCCTCGCATATCTCCTGTGAGTTTCTTGTAGAACTCTCCCGATCTCATGCAGTTCATGAAAGCCCCTAAGGACATTTGGTGTGTGAGATGTTTAACTTCTAGGCTTTCGGAAACAAAGCAGTTATGATACTCTGCGATAATCTCGCCTCTTTGTTGTGCGATGTTCATTGGACTCACAATTTTTTCTGTAAACTTTCTTTTCCGGTAAAATATTCCTATGATTTTGCATTTGGAAAGCTATAGTACCATATTTTTTTGGTTCCCACGAGGAAAATAGGGAAATCTTGACATACTAGTTGAATAGGTGCATCACAGAATATCATACTAGTTCATAGGAACGTAGGAATTATTTTAGGTTGTTTGCCCCTGCGTATGCCCTGAGTTGAGTTGGTAGTTTGAACCCCTTAGACATTTCAAAGTTTTGTAATTCTTCTAATAGAGGAGAGTGTTCTACGAGGTTCCGTCATCAGTTTGCTGGCTAGAAAACCTCGTCGTAGTTTGCTTAATTTGATGGGTTGTGTGCATACCCTTCCTATAACACAATCAATTAATAATTCAAAATTGTCCTCCATTTTTCGGGCACTTGTAACCACCATCCGAAGTCACATGAAAACATTTCCATCTTTCCACTTACGGAACTAAGAATATTTTATCCGCTAAGCTTTGCTTATGCATACAATTCTCTTAATCTTTTATGAAAGTTAATATCTCGATACGCCAACAATGCCTCTGTGGCTAGGAGACTTATGGCATATACCTACCCACTCAAGCAAAGTCTAGGATCAAATTAGCCACCTTGCAAGGACAAATTGGTTAAATGACCATGTGAAACACCTTGCTTGAAACACCAGAAGAACAACTCACCACGACTGCCCCCCCCCCCCACAAAACTATGCTCCAGGAAAGAGGGGAGGGGGAATATGTGGGCCAAGATCGCACTATCCTACATTTTAAATAAAGACAGAGGACGAAGAATTAGGTAAGTAAATTTGGCACAAACAATAACAAAAAAAGAACAACTCTTACTTCGACGTTGGAGTTTTCTCCTGTGGATCACCTTGTGATCTTTTTTGCGGGTACTTGAAGAGGCTAGGTTTCAAGTGTTGATTTCATGAACTATATTGATCTAGAAGCCCCCACCCTCTTACCTTACCATAGCTGATCATAATGGCAGGGTGTGTTTGTGTGTGTGAAATTGCAGAATTCATGAAGAAACCGGTTTGAGTGTATGGTTCAAGAAATTAGATTGAGTTTCAGGAATGGGCGGGCATTTTGTTTCAAATTTGATCAAGGAGGTGGTGGAAGACTGATTAGATATAGAGATACATCTATAATACTTCATATTGTCAAACTCAAAACAATTTTTGGACTACTTTTGAATAAGAATATAAAGAATTATTCAATTTGACTTGTATTTTTATTGCTCAAACGAAGGCTATGCATCACGGATTTTTTTACTTTTTTTATAATTTTATCTGGGTTATAAAAATAACAAAATGAAGTAGAATAAGTGTAAATGTTTCTAATACGATCCCAATTTATAAAATAAGTGTTAAGCTTGAAATTCTTATTTATGTTCTAACAGTTCAGTGGTAAAACAATATGAAATTAAACTAAAAATAGATTAAGGGTGTTTAGGTCATTTTCAATATGGTCAATACCGGAATCTGAAAATTCAACGTTGGTCAACGACGCCAGGGTTGTGAGTTTCTGAGTCAATGCCAGTCATGAGTACATTAGCACTTTTGAAAAAATGGAGGTCATGTATGTACTTATCAAAGAATTAGGGGTCATCAAATCATTTTGCTCTTTCAGATATTTCATTGTTTTAAACATTACTAAAATTAACAATGTTTCGATTATACAAAAGATCCTCTTTACGTACTTTGCTACATACCGTTTAAGAACATCTCTAATGCAATCATCACATTGGTAAAAGTTACTGGCCACATCATCATAATAGACCCTAAGAGTGAAAATCCATCTCCGATGCAAGGGTCTATTGCTAGGTTCAATCTGACGTGGCTAAAATTTGAAAATACCCCTTCAAATTGCCCTTCTGATATTGAAGGCCTATGTTGACATCCGTCAGTATGCCTAGTCAGCATATTTGCCAAAAATAAATCAATTTTAATGTACTTATCTAAATTTAATTGCGCAAAAATTTACATAACCTTAATTTTATTAATTCAGTTATGTTATATTTTGTGTTATACTAACTAAAAATATACTACTGCGGTTATAAAAATAATTTATTTGTTCTCCTTCCATCCCAACCGAATCTGCATACTTACTACTTGACAGTTAAAATTATCCAACTTTGACCATATATTTAAATAGATACATGAACAATGATATTATCAGATATGAGATTGTTGAATTCGTCATAACATGTAGTTTCTAAATATTATATTTTTATGCATCGTTATTATAGGTAGTTGTATATATTTACAGTCAAGCATGATTCTTGAAAATCGTGAAAAATATTATGCGCAAATTTTCCTTGAACGGAGGGAGTAATAGCTTTTCAAATATATATACAATTTAAAAATAATATTGTGCATATTTAAGTTCAAATATACATATATATAGTTAAAAATAAGATAAAAAATAATTTTCATATACTATATTATTCGAATATGTTTGATTGAGAATTAATGAAAAATAAATGCAATATTTTTTGTATTATTTAATAATAAAATATTGCAAAACATCATGTTGAAGTTTGGTTTACGATTCTTGCATTGGAGCCAAAGTTTCATCAATCTTTGTTATGATTTTTTTTATCTACGTCACATAGAAGCCCAACGTGGCTCCTATGTTTACGGATGACACTCTTTGCATTGGAGATGCTCTAAATCTTAGGATCAATCATGTCTTCAATGTATTCATTTTATTCTCTTTAATTATTCTCACACTTGTGCTGATTTAAGTATTAGAAACTCTTCCTCTAACACAACAAAAATTTATCTTGCAAACCATCAAATAAAATTTGACAACTAAATCGGTATTCACTCGAGATCCTTAAGTGTTACCTATACCATTCATGTTTAGAGCATCTCCAGTGGATGCATCACATTGATAAAAATCACTAATCATGTCATCATAAAATATAGACCCCAAGAGTGAAAACCCATCTCTAATGCAAGGGTCTCTTGTTAGGTTCAATCTAACGTAGCTAAATTTTTGAATTGACCCCCTTCAAATAGATCTTCTGATATTAGATCATCTCCAATGATGAGAGCGTCACTCACAAAAATAGGAGTCACTTGTCAAATTATTAGAGAGCTTCATTGTGACATAGATTAAATAGTGATGGTGACTAAAGTTTTGATCTCAAATGCAAGCATCATAAACCAAACTTCAATGTGACGTGTCATAATATTTTATATTTTAATTTTATCATGAAAAATATTATAGTATGAGTCCGTCTCTTGAAAGACGGTCTTTCCATAAGTCATGAAAACACCAAGATTTAAAGTTTAAATTAGAAGAAATGAAGATAAATTTTTTGGGTTGCATGAACCGGGTTATAAAATTTATAACTACTACACGTTGCA
>JAULKM010023776.1:0-14041 GCA_032355605.1 Rubia tinctorum
CACGACCCACATCGGGCCAAATTAAAGGGGATCCACACATCGGCCCAATAAACCCCAACCTAGGCTCTGATACCATGATAGAATGATTTCCTGTGATGAAGTCTGTATTCCGGACTTAAATAATTAGAGAGTACAAATTAGGTAAACTAGTGCTAGTAGAACTCTAGCCTAGTCAACATGTCTATCTAGAATTAATCAAGTCTAATCAAATCAATCAAGTCTAATCAGAAACATGATTTACTCTAACAATTCCCACCCTTGCAGTTTCCAATTAAATTGAAAATACAACCAGTAAGCCTATCTAGTGTCGGCACCAAAAAGTTGAGCTTCAGCATAGTGAAAATAAAATCCAGAATCAGCCCTTCAAGCTTGCAAACTATGTCTATAAAGATCAAACATCTGGCTGCAACTAATTTCAGGCCAAAAGTACTAGTCAGAGATGCTAATCCCTCGAAGTAATAAACTAAGCTCTTCCTCATTTGCCACCAATATGGCCTGAACAACAAGAGTTTAAAATTTCTCAGTGTCGCCCAACTGGGTGCTAATATGTCGAGCCAATCTCGAATAGCAGTTAGTTCAAACTCGATGTAGAAAATAAGAGTAATGATCTATGTTTGTATTCATGCTCTGTGATACAATATATAGATGTACAAAGACCTATACAGAAAAGGAAAAAAGGAATCTGAATTTAATTACAATTACAAGTAATATTCAAATAATATTGCTATTCCTTAATACTCCTCAAGTTAGAGCATGAGGATCAGAAGTGCCCAACTTTCCAAGTAATGAATGAAACTAAGTTCGTTTGAGAGCTTTGGTGAGCAAATCCGCAATTTGGTCAGTCATGAGAATATGATGAGTAACAATAGTACCATACTATACAAGATCAAAGATGAAATGACAATCAACCTCTATATGCTTCACACGTTCATGGAACACTGGATTTTCTGCAATATTGAGAGCAAATTGACTGTCATAAAACATTCGCATAGTAGTAGAATGCACAACACCTAAGTCACAAAGTAATGACTTAAGCTACAAAAATTCACAACAGGCAACAGCCATAGCACAATACTCCGCTTCAGCAGAAGAACGAGGAACTGTAGGTTGCTTCTTAGTCTTCCATGAAATCAGAGAATCACGAATTGTCACAAAGTACCCAGTCAGAGAGCATTGTGTAATGGGATAAGCAACCCAATCAGGATCACAATAATCAGTCAACTCTAGTGAACTACGTGAAGAAAGAAATAAACCTTGACCAGGATGACTCTTCAAGTAGTGAAGAACTCAAATCGCAGCTTGCCACTGAGGAACACAAGGAGACTTCATAAACTGAGCAAGTGTATGAACTGAAAAACGCAGCTCAGGACAAGTAATATTTAGGTAAATAAGGCGACCTACCAGGCGACGATATTGCTCAAAATCATCATAAAGTGGGGCTTTCAACTTTCGTAAGTTCATGTTGTTGCTCCATAGGAAAATTAGTCGGTTTAGAAGACGATAAACCTGTGTCAGACAAAATATCCAAGGCATATTTCCTTTGTGAAAGAAACATCTCATCCGGTCTTCTAGCAATCTTTATACCCAAGAAATACTTAAGTGTATCAAGATCCTTCATATGAAAATAAGAACTCATGTATTTCTTCAATTCGGAGATGAGTGACAAAGAACTACCAGCAATGACAAATCATCCACATAAACAAGTACAAGCAAAGAAATTGAACCACGAGTGAAAGAAAATATAGAGTAATTTGCCTTACTCTCAACAAAACCAAATACACGTAAAGCCTGAGTCAATTTTGCAAACCAATTACGAAGAGCCTGTCAAAGACCATAAAGGTATTTCTGAAGGCGATAAACCTGGCCAGGAGGCACAAGGTAGCTTGGTGGAGGTAGCATAAATACCTCTTCATGCAAATCACCATGTAGAAAAGTATTACGCACGTCTATCTGATGCAGTTCACAACCACGAATGACTACAACTAATAAAAATAGACGTACTGAACCCATCTTCGCAGCAGGGGAAATGTCTCAGTTTAGTCAATTCCTTTCTTTTGGCGATTTCCAAGAGCCACCAAGTGAGCTTTGTGACATTCAATGGTACCATCAGACTTGAACTTGGTACGATACACTCATTTGCATCCAATAGTAGTCAAATCTAGAGGTAATGAAGACAAAGTCAATGTCTGATTGCGCTCAAGTGCCTTAATCTCATTTGTCATTGCATCACGCCAATGAGATTATTTTGAAGCCTCAGAGTAAGTAGTGAGATCTCCATTAGAAGTTACTGCACCCAAAAATATAGAATGCATACTAGAAAATTTATCGCAATTTACAAAATCAGTTAAAGGATAGAGAACACCTGAGAAATGTGACGTGGCAGGTGTGGTCGTAGCAGTGGGGGGTTTATTAATATAACCAACAGAACAGACATAATTTGATAAATAAGTAAGAGGTCAACAATCGTGAACACTTTATCGGATAACAGGTAGCTTGGGCACAGGTGGTGGTTTCGGGAAGTTGACTGACGAAGCAGGCAGCAGAGACGAGGGGGGCGGAGGAGGCACCATCGGCGGGCTTGTCAGCACAGTATCCAACAGTGCATGCAGCGCGTGGTCGATGGCCGCTGGTGACGCATTGAGCGCATGTGGAACCGGTGCCAGAGTACTATTCAGCAAGGTGGTCGGCGGAATCATGGTGGCTAGCAGCAAGGAGGGAACCAGGGGCAGGAAAGAGGCCGGCGGCGGTGATGGAACTAGCCGCGGGAAAGGGACCTGCAGCGGTGATGGATCCAACGGCGGTGAGGCAGCTGACATTAGTGAAGTGGCCGACATCGGTGAGGCTTCTGGGAGAACATCATTTGGAAACTGGTCTCCATAAAAATCAGCATCCTTACTGTTAAAGAAAGTACATGATTCAAAATTATAAAACCGATAACCTTTCTTCCCAGTAGCATACCCAAGTAACATACATCGACGAATTCTTGGAGAAAACTTATCACGGTATCTTGGAATGTAGGAAGCATAACACAAGCAACAAAAAACTTCCGAAGCTTATAGCTTGGAGTACGTCCATAGAGTAACTCAAATGGTGTGCGGCAATTGTGTTGCTTCGCCAATTTTCGATTAATCAAATAAGCAGTAGAGAGAACACATTCACCCCAAAAATCAATAGGTAGATTATCTTGAAAACGTAAAACACGAGCCACATTTAACAAATGATGATTCTTGCGTTCCAAATGGCCATTCTGATGTGATGTATCAACCATAGATGTTTCAAAAATGATCCCAGATTTAGCAAAGTGTGATCTCAAAGGCATAAATTTTGTACCATTATCAGCACGGACACGAAAGATATGGTGCCCAAATTGTGTCTTGATTAAAGCACAAAATTTTCTAAATCTAGAGGCTACATTAGACTTATCCACTAATAAATAAACCCAAACACCTTGGGAATAATCACCAACTATAGTAAAAAAAAATGCACCGCTAGAAGATGGTGTGCGATAAGGCCCCCAAACATCACAATGAATAAATTCATACAATGAATTACTATTTGAAGAGCTCAAAGAGAAACTATGTCAAGTCTTTTTTGCTCTTTGTCACATAGAGCAAGGTATAGAAGATTTATTTGTGCTAAAATTAAGAGTATGAATAGAAAACAACACCATATGGGATGGATGACCAAGATGTTGATGTCATAAATCTGATGTAGAAATTGTAGCAACTTTCATAACTGACTTTGAGATATGAGACTGAGCACACATATCCAGCAGATGAAGCCAATAACCCCCCTGCTATTCACCCACGTCAATCACATACCTCGTACTGATTTTATGACATTCTAAGGAAGATAATAATCCAGAAAACGATAATAAATGACATTTTAAGGCAGGTATGTAAAGCATATGAGTAAGGGTAGTATCTCAAAAGTGTATAGAACCATAATGCGTTGCAGACAACACAGATCCATCAGATAGGAGCACATTAACAATATCGGTAGCAGCAGTAATATCAGAAGAGAACCATTGTCACCAGTCATGTGATATGAGGCTCCCGAATCGAGAATTCAAGTTAAAGTACACTTACCTGACCCATGGTCAGAAGGGTAACTTAACTGAGCAAATAAATTAAGGGTTGTGCTCCATTGGTCATCAGACATAGAAGAGCCAAAATCAGATCGGGCAGGGGAGCCGGAGGCCGCAGCTGCAAATCCTAGCAGCGAGTAATGGCGCCACCAAAAAGAGCCATAGCAGAATTTATTTATTTTGTTTAGTAAAATAAATAAATAAAAATAAACAAATCTATGTGCAACAATAGGGGGGAGTGTACGTGTCTGTGCAACAGCGCATGTTTCCACGCGCTTATAGAGGGAAGGAGCGCATTCGCTTCAAACACATGTGACTTCACATGCCTTTTGTAAGTTGGGATTGTGAATCTCACGAGCACCTCACTGTACTGAGCGAAAGACGTTGCCAAAAACTGATGTAGGGAACGTTGATGCCGAAAACTGAAGCAAACGTCCTCACCTGAAGAGGATGCCGACGGAGACTGGTGGAAGTGTACCTGCCAGATGGTTTGACGCCGATAGGAACAGGAGAAAAACCAAGCAAACTCCGATTCACGGATAACTGGAGAAGCAAAAATTAGATTCGTCAGCGACAGAAACTGAAGTACGATCAGCTGAGCGAATATAGGCGACGGGCTGGATGTGGTAAACCCACGTCAATTTGTTTTTGTTAAAGGAGGTAAAGCAGCTTTGATCAGCAGCATGTGCAGGTCACACGTGGACGATGACAGCAGCGTTTACAGAAAATTTAAAATAAAAAATACAGGGTCTCGGGTTTCAGAAGTTTAGGCTCTAATACTATGTAGAAAATAAGGGTAATGATCTATGTTTTTATTCATGCTCTGAGATACACTATATAGAGGTACAAACACCAATACAAAAAAGGAAAAAGGAATCTAAATATAATTACAATTACAAGTAATATTCAAATAATATTGTTATTCTTTAATGCTCGACTCGTTTGAAATATTTCGAACTCGAGTTTAAACTTGTAAAATCTTATTGGCAGAGACCGAGCTTGAGAAATTTTATATATTGGCTTAGAATTCTTGGCCGTTAAATTTTTTAGTGTGGTCTGGTCCATTTCCAGATTGAGCATATTAAATTTCAATTCGTTTATCGGTCCATCATTTTTAACGATTTCACATTCAATTAGAGAAACCAGACACGAGTCCAAATAGGCAAAGGGGACATGCAGAAAATCCAACATATAAGTTTGATAGAGTTCAATTCTAAAATCAATTGGTAATCGGAGGAATAACACCCCAAGATTATACGTGAGACATCTAGTCTCTCCATTTTCAATGTGAGATACTTTAACACGTCCCGCAAGTGTAACCAGCGGGCCCCGAGCCTTTGCACTTGAATGAACCAAACAAACTAAACCAAACAATCCAACAAGCAAACTAAACCAAAAAATTAAAGAGGGACCATTCAATCACCTAGATAAAACCAGCTCTGATATCTTATAGAAATCAGGTGCAGAAGGCCCAACACATAAATTCAGTAGGGCTACATCCTAAAACCAATTGGTAATCGAAGGAGTATCCCACCAACCTCATTGCACCGTTTGGCATTGGCGTTTTTACTGGCATTTTGATTGGATTTTGGCAGTTGGCGTTTTCGCTCGATAAAACAGCCAATGATTTTTTGTTTATTTGCATGATATATTCACGTAGGGTTAACGTCAAATACAAAATGATAATAATGTTAGCATTTTTCCAAGCTTTTGATTTTTGACTTTTACTTTAACAATTACTTTTTAACCTTTAATCTTTAACCTTTAATCTTTAACCTTTTTACCTTTCTCTCTACACCAGTACTGGTACACTATTACAAACGACATCGTCTTATATATTTTGAAAATTAAATTTAACTTTTTCATGGTTAATTTTTAATGTAATTCAATTTATTTTTCCTCTCTTATTTCAACATTTATCATTTACTCAATCTAATTATCAAATGGAGAATTAAAATATTTTAATAATTTATATTATAAATAATTATATATAAAGTTATATTTATAAAATATTTTAAACTATTTATAAATATTTGAGTCGATAAACCATCCGCCTCGCATAAAAATATCTTAAGGAAAATAAATTAATTTTATGAATGTTATTCAAGTATAAATGTTAGGTAAAAAACTTATACTATACATCCACTTTATCATATAAATTTGAATATCATAAAAAATTAGAATAATATAATTATATTCGATGCGCACACGCTTGCACACACACGCATGCGCACACACACGCATGCGCACACACACATATCTATATGTTAAATAGATTCATATAATATTGTAATTTTTACATTTTAAATATAATTTTTATCCAATAAAAATAAGTCAACTAATATAGCTTATATTTATTCTCTTATAATAATACTCTTAATGAATAATAGTAAAAAAATATTTGAAATGAATTAATAAATATATTAAATAATCCAAATTAAATTAAATTAATATTAATAAAATAACATAATAGATTATGTAAAATAAGTTTATAAATATTGAATGGTCGTCATGTCATTAAATGTCATTTGCATAAAACCACTAATAGCGAAAAGTTACATTCGCCAAACACTTTTATAAACAGTTAATGGTGAAACTGCTAACACAAACAGCTAACATAAACAGCTGGTCAAACCATCTTAATGAAATAGTCAACCGCTAATGGTTGATTGCAAAACAGAGCCTATACATGAGACATTTAGCTAGTCTCTCAAATTTCAATGCGGAATACTTCAACACCAATATAGTCCAGTCTGATTTTGGACCATCGTGGGAAAGGCTTATTATAAAACTAGACAATCCACGTGCCGATGCATGGATTATTCAAAAAAATTTAAAATATAACATAATATATAATTTGAATAATAATTTATTTTTAGAATTGCAAGTGTTGTATAATTTATAATAAAAATTAATATATTTATTAATATTAGAGTGCATGAAATGAAAGAAAATTGACGCGATCTTTGTCAACACATCTGTATCATAAAAAAAGTATTAACTACTATGTAAAGTAATGAATGAAAATGTATTTAACTGAAGTTATAAAATTATATCTTTTAAATGGAAATACAAAAATCATGTAATGAGATGTTCTTAAAAAAGAATAAATTATAATTTTGTAAACTATTTAAATTATACTACATATTCCTCTTATTCGAATAAATACTTATTTTTTATTAAATAAATTTTTTGAGTTAATAATATTTAGGAAACCTCTTGGGAAATACCTTCTTTCCATGGAAAAAAAGAGATTTAATTAGCATAATAAAAAGGTAAAAAATTAGTTGCATTATTAAAAATTTGTAATACAATGTGTAGCAGATATAAGTTTTGTAGATCGATTAATGTGACCCAAAATTTTTATCTTCATTTCTTATAATTTGTAGTTTAAATGTTGGTCTTTCCACGGTTTATGATAAGACTGTTTTTCAAGAGACGGACTCTAATATTTGTTATATTATTAACCAATATAATAAAATAAATGTATTAGTTGAGATCAATATAATAAAATATTTGTATTGGTTGAGATGTATAAGAGAAACTCATGAATTAACATATGTAGAAGAAATTCATTAATCAAATGAAGATAAATAAGAGAATAAATGCACTTTTAACGTTGAATAGACATACAATGTGGGTGATACTTGGCAATCTAATTTTGCTAAATCTGGAGTGACACTTGGCCAAGTTGACATGGTTAAGTGTGGGAAATACACTTGGCCAACAGTTGCTCTTTTAGTTGTATTTATAGAGTTTCAACTTTTCAATGGAATTTTAAAAAGAGTTTGATAATTATGGAAAAGGTTGATTTTTATTGATTGAGTTGAAAATATTTATATAGCGGAAAGCACAACAATCTTCCAAACCTAACTCTAGTAGTTACAACAGAGTCAAACTAGAATTCCTAGAAATATGGATACAAGATAAGTACAACGACAAAGTCAAGATCTTAATACCCTTCTGCAAGCTCACGATTGGGTACAAATGAGGAGCTTGGACCTCAAGTTTTGAAACCTAGAGGAGCCAACAATTTTGGTGAACATATCAGTAATTTGATCAACAGATTTGACATGTCGAACAATCAGATCACCAGATTGAACTTGTTTTCAGACAAAGTGGTAGTCAATCTTGATGTGTTTGGACCTCTGATGCAAGACTGGATTTACCGTGATAAATGTGGCACTGAGATTATCACAAAGGAGAATGGGAGGGCTAGGATAATGGGAGGGCTAGGAGATGGTGCGACCATTTTTTTAGATGGAGCTAGATAAGTTCAGACGAGGCAAAGGCAATGACCCTATAGTTAGCCTCAGTACTAGAACGAGCACCACATTCCATTTGTGAGAAAACCAACTCACTAAGTTGCCTCCAAAGTAGATAGAAAACCCGTGTTGAGAGTGACAGCCCCCAGGGTCAGAAGCTCAGCCAGCGCCAGTGAAACATACAAGTCGAGTGTCTCAAGCAGAAGAAAAGACCTTCATCAATCAAACCCTTGAGATATCAAAGGATTTTTTACGGCAACTCAGTGGTGCTCAGAAGGTTTATGCATGAACTAAAAAACTTGATTAACAGAGTATGAAATCTCAGGATGAGTGATGGTATGTTACTAGAGGCCACCAACAATGTAACGATAAAGATAGACATTGGAGAAAGAATCTCCACCCAAAAAAGGGCCCGAAACCGGGAACAACCGGAGAAGCAATGGGTTTGGAACCATCATTTTGCTGCAATCAAGGAGGTCAATAATATATTTCCTTTGAGAGAGAACAAGACCAGATGAAGTATGTTGAACCTCAATTCCCAAGAAAAGGTTGAGAGAACCCAAGTCCTTCAGAGAGAACACTGAGTTGAGATACGTGAAAAACTCATCAATGAAGGATGAATTGGAGCATGGGATACTGAGATAATCTACATAAACAAGCACATAGACCACATTTGAGCCATGATGTTTGATGAAGTGAAATGTATCAAAGATACATTGTTTGACCCCATGTGGAACCAAATCCTGATTGAGCTTGTGAAACCAAGCCCTGGAAGCTTGCTTGAAGCCGTAGAGTGACTTTCTAAGCCTGCAATCATAAGATGGATGAGCAGAAGAGAAAATCCAGGTGCTTGCTCCATGTAGACTGTCTCTGCCAAATCACCATTAAGGAAGGCATTATTGATGTCAACCTGACGAAGAGGCCAATTGTGTGTGATTGCAATGCTTAAAACCACCTGAATTGTTGTAGGCTTGACAACCGGACTGGAAGTATCAAAGTAGTCAACTCCTTCCTCCTAATTGTACCCCTTGGCAACTAAACGTGACTCGTACCAGTCAATAGATCCATCTCGCTTCTTTTTAACCCCGAAAACACATTGACAGTCAACAACATTAGAAGTAGGGGGGCGAGGAACTAGGCCCCAAGTCCCATTAGCAAGTAAGGCATCAAACTCTAATTGCATAGCATGTTTCCTCTTGGGGGTTTTTTTTAGCTTGTAAAAATGTTTTTGGTTCAAAATTAGAGTAATCACAGGCAATGGGGTGTTTGGTATTAGTTTAGGCTTCATGCTTAAGTGATTTAGTGAAAGCTCGAGTAACCATACCGTGTTTCGAAGTGCTGGAAAGGTGGAAATACGAGGGAGCCTGTTGATATGCAGTGAGCGGCGAGGAGACCATTGCCGAGGAAGGTTCCTCCACCGTATGAGAAGGTGGAGTGAGGCCAGAGGGAGATAGGAGTGATGATGAAACATGTGACAGAGATATGAGCCGAGGAAGTTGATACAGCCGAGAGGGGAGTCATGGAGGTTTCTTGAACTCGAAGCGAGGAAAGATCAACACTGGAGGCGGTTTGCGGTCCTGACTGAGAGTTGTGCTCGAGAAAAGGAAAGGAGGACTCGTCAAAGACAACACGGGGAGAAATATATGTACGAGTAGAAGGAATATGATAGCACAGATAACCCTTGTGTTTAGGACTATAACCTAAAAAAATGCATGCAACAGAACAAAATTCCAACTTGCTACTATTATATAGGCGAAGATAAGGAAAACATGGACACCTAAAATATTTTAGAAAATAATAATCAGGTTGACGTTGATATAAGCATACATAAGGAGACTTTTATTTGAGCACAGGGGTTATAGTTCTATTATTCAAGTAGATGTCAGTGTGAAAAGCATGTTCTCAAAATTTGATAGGAAGATGGGAATATGCTAGAAGAGTCAAACCTTTTTCAACAATAATTCTTTTAATTCTTTCAGAAGCACCATTTTGTTCAGGAGTATGAGGGAAAGAAACAAGATGAATTATTCCATGAGTTTCAATAAAAGAAGACACCTTTCGGCACACACCACCCCAAATATATTGAAAAGCTTTGATTTTTGTGGAAAATTGTGTTCAACCATGATTTTGAAGGATGTAAAGGCATATAAAACCTGAGATTTCGTAGCGAAAAAATAAATCCAAACAAACTTGGTGCAATCATCAATAAAAAAATGAAATAGTGATTACCATATAAAGAAGGTTCATGAGCCGGACCCCAAACATCTTAGTAAATTAAATCAAATGGACGTTCAGAAGAAACATGACACGAAGGTAAATGATGTCTATGACTCTTTCCTAATTGACAAGCACTACACATGTAATGATTTATTAGCAGAAACATGCAAATTAAAATTAGCTAATTGAGGATGCAAGATAGAATCATGAGGATGATCGAAAAGACGATGGCCACAAGAAACATAAGCTCTATCATTAATAAAAACACTAGGACCATAGGGTGAACGAACGAGAAGCCGGTACAAGCATTTTCAACCACTCCCTTAAGTATTTTCCTGCCCTGGAAATCCTTAACATAAAAATGATTAGCATGAAGTTCGACAAAAACATTGTTATCTTTCATAATTAACAAACACTAATAAGGTTTTTGGAAATTTTAGGAACAACAAGAACATCTTTAAGTGTAAGAGGTGAAGCAACATGCTTAGCACTTAAAGAAAAATTTCATGCATGTGTAATGGGAAGGCACTGACCATTCGCGACGACAAGATTGTCACTACTAGCATACTCAAACTGAAGATTAAGCCCAGCAAGGTCAGTCGTGACATAAGTTGTGGCTCCGAAATCGACCACTCAAGGATCAATTATTGCCAAAGGACTGTCTGTGTAAGCCGCAAAGGCGCTTTGGCGCTGGTGGATTGATGGAGTCGATCTGCAGCACGGGGATTTGTGGCAACGAAGGCAGATAAATTCAGTCACTCATGATAATTTCTTGCCTCATGTCCGAGCCTGCAACAAATTTGGCACTTCAACCGTGGACAATTATCAGAAGATGCGTCTGGTAAAGACCTCTCCAATCGTGGACGATCAGCATGGGCAGTGGCTCCTCTCCATTGGGCAAGATTCGCCGCCGAAAAACTTCAGTCAGCAAGAATCAAGTATACGCTGCTCCTCCTGGAGAAGAAGACCTAACAGTTCAATTAACAACACTGATTCCAAGTGCATACTGAGTTCCGTCTTGAAGTCATTGTACCCAGGTCCCAGCCTAAAAAACACAAATGACACAAAGTATTCGTCGGAAATATCAGTAAGACATTCAGTGAGAAAATCAGTGATAGCTCTCTTCTTCTCATATTCCAGAATCGACAAATTACCTTTGGAGAGCGACTGAAGTTGTTGTTTAAGATGCATCTGTCGAGCACGAGTTTAGTGTTGGAAGAAAAAAACTCTGATACCACTTTGTTGGGAGGGAATAGGTCTAATACTACTTTGTTGGGAGGAAGCTTTTAATGGTTGAAGAATGGTTCAGAAAGTTTGGGTGAAAATGGATAACTTGGAGGAAGAGATTATTTCTAAAAGGAGAAAACTTCTATTATTTTTGGCTTGATTGAAACTCTACTACATCACCCCTATTTATACTAGTGACATCCCTAACCAATGACTAAGATCTTGCCATCTCAATTCTATTCTAATGGCTACAATTAGCTCTCTAGAATTCTCTCTACAACTCCAGCATAATCTACATATTCTAGAGATGTTCTAAAACCTACTCTAGATTCTTCCAAACTTCTCAAGACTTCTTTGAACTTCTTCTAGAGAATGGGCCACTAAGAAGTCAGTTGGGCTAACCCAAAATAAAGTTTACTTTTCAACAACCCCCCTTAAACTTGATTTTCCACTCCAAGCAAGCTCCTCATCCTGATGAAATCATTGAGCTTCTAGTGAAGATATCTGCCAGCTGATCGCTCATCTTTGTGTATTCCCCTTGAACGTCTCTTCTGGTGATGCACTCTCTAGTGTAATGATGCCTCATGTCACTGTGTTTACTTTGATCATGAAAAACTGGATTCTCACCCAATGCTATTGCTGACTTGTCGTCTTCAAAAACTTTGGTCGACTTCTTTTGCGGAGACTTAAACTCCTTTGCATTTTTGTTTCTTTTGAAAACCCAATTCTTGCCAATTGCCTTGTGCTCTTTTGGAATTGAAGTCAAATCCCATGTGTCTTTCTTCTTGAACTCGGAGTCTTTATCCCGCGTCTTTCTTTTCCCTTCCTTTGCATTCTCAGCAACTACGTCACTAAAATCTTCCTGCTGATTGCGTACCTTCTCCTCCTCCCTAAACTCTTTATATCTCGTTGACAAAACATCAATTTTCTCCAACTCCTCTTGTGCTAATGTGATACTAACCTTGTTTGTTTTCTGGCTTTGGAGCATATCAACCATCTTGGCACCAACCTCATTTTGCACACTTGGAAGACCATTCGTGTGAGCTATTCCAAGCAAGAATCCTGGAGCTATGTTTGCCATTTCTCATCTAGAACCTGATACAGATGCATGTTCGGCTCTTTCCTTTGTTGTTTGTGAAGATCAATAACATTTGGCGTGTCAACTAGTGGGAGTACCTGAAAGGCTCTCCACGGACTGAATTCCATCCTCCAGTGCTTCTTCCTCCATCTGCTTCTTATCTTCCTCCTTTTCTTCAAAAGTTACACCTGCTGAAACTTGTGGGCTGGTTTTCTCCTCTCTTGGTTGCTCGATCCTTACTTCTTTAACATTTTCTTCTTCTAGTTGGGGAAAGAAGTTGTATTCTCCTTTGTATAGACTCCAATCCCATTTTCCTTTTTCATCAAATACTTCTTTGGAGGCAAAAAGTAAAACACCGTCTTCTTGGATGGTTTCTTCAGCGTAGTTAGCCTTCTCTTGAACTCTTTTATATCTTGGTGCTCTGCATTCCGAGGCATAGTGCCCGAACTTCTCATGGTTGTAGCATTTGATGTGAGACTTATCATACCTGGGCTTTGATCTCCAGGTACCACGAACTCTAAACGAGTCTTCTCCTCTGTGGTTGTTTTTCGACCTCCAACCTTGCTTGTATCCATATCCACGACCACAACCTTGCACTCGACTGCATCCTTCTCTTTGTTGGCTCCCACCATCTTCTCTATTTATTGGATGAGCTTGCTTCTTGAATGCTTGCTCCACGACTTCTTCCTTATTCTTATTCTTCTCTTCATAGGCTTGCAATGAGCCTAGAAGTTGCTCTATTGTCTTGTCCTCCAAATCTTTTGTCTCCTCAATGATGACAACAATATGCTCGAACTTTGGATCTAAAGATCTAAGAACTTTCTCCATAATTCTAACATCTTCCAACTTATCATCATTTCTTTTGAGGTTATTAGCAACCATCAAAACTCTTGAAAATTAATCCAAGACTAATTCCCCCATCTTCATATGCAACGACTCAAACTCTCCTCTTATAGTTTGAAGACGTACCTTATTTACTTGATCGGATCCCTTGTGCGATACTTGAAGCTTCTCCCATGCTTCCTTGGCCGTCATTGCTGCGGAAATCTTTTCAAAAGTGTCTTCATCTATCCCTTGATAGATAAGACAAAGAGCCTTCTTGTCTCTCTTTCTTGAATCTCTCAAACTACTTAGTTGAGTTTGAGAGAGCTCACTTTCATTCTCCGG
>JAULKM010023784.1:0-14041 GCA_032355605.1 Rubia tinctorum
AATCACACCTCCCGTCAGCTTTCCCTCATTCCCGCCACCGCCGTTAGGGCTTCCGGCCCCACCACCCCAGATCTAACTTCGATGTGTCAAGCCCTAACCTAGCACTAGCGCCAACCTAGCCCATCCTTAGCCCCGGCGCCACTGACCCTTTCCTGATCTAAGCCCACCACCGCCACCATTTGAACGATGCTCTGCCACCGCTCGAATCTTCCCACCGATTGATGCTCTACCACCCTCGGTCACCACGAGCACCACCTCCCGCCACTCGATCGTTCGTTAGGATCCCAAGCGGGGTCGGGTTCTCTGCGGGGACAATTTGGAGGCAATTTGCAGAAGAAGAAGAAGTGGGCAATATGGAGGTGATTTGCAGAAGAAGAAGTGGTGATTTGGTTTTTCAGATGGGTTTTTCATATTGCGATTTGGTTTTACGAAGAAGATGGGTTTTTCAGTTTTTTTAATATAAACCGATTAAGGCAAAATTTGTCTTTTTAACATAATCCAGCATCAAACTGTTGGAGAAGGTTTTATTTGCACATACACTAATTATCTCGGGTTATATTTGCACTTATGTGAACTATGTAGGGTTATCTATGCACTTCTCTCAAAAAAGAATTCTCTCCTTGTTGCTATTACCAAGTTTCTAATAATGGAAATTAGACATGGTGTTGCCTTGGTATAAGACAGTCAGGAGATAGCCCGATATTGCATCATAACAACTAGGAAAGAGCTCAATAAAGTGAAAGGACTCAACTTGATCTTGAAGAGTTGCAGCAAGGAAGGACGTGACCTTAACCTGGAGACGCACCCAACAAAAACCGCCATGAAGGATTAAGTAATCCATGAACAATTACTATTATTTGGATTATAAGTTTATAAAATAAGAGAAATTTGAGTTTTACTTTGAAACATTAATTCTGCTCGACGAAGTTACGTCGGACAGTTAGGACACAAAAGACTGAAAAAGGATGGAAAACCCGTCAAATGGTCCTTAAGTGTTAGTGAATCGAAGGTTGAACTCCTCAAAACTGATGACTATCAAACAAATAAACTCATAGTCCAAAACTAAGGCGTAACTTCCTTGTAAAAAAGAGCAAAATACTGGGCATATCCTGCATATTTATGCTCAGGGAGTAATTCACCCCAGGAAGAACAATAGGGTTTTTTCTCATTGTAATCTGATGTCTTGGGAGTCATTCATCCCAAAAGGAACAGTAGTGCCATTATTTTTATAAAAAATTTATGTTCATATTGCATATAATGGTTGATATCTCACAAGAGGGTGGCCAATCCACAACAGAGAGACGTCTCACTAGAAGACGATCTCCTGAAAAAAAAATGCTATCCCACCAGAGAATGGTCGATCCACTACAAAGGGATGTCTCATGAGAACACAATCACCTGAAAAGAGGCCAAAAACTCGTTAGAGAGTAGCCGACAACCATTGAAGCGATGTCTCACTAGAATACGATCCACATGCTATCCTAAGCTTTCCATAAAGGATGAAGAACTCCTGAAAGTGGACGAACGATATTATAAATCTTCCTATTGGACAAAAAACTTTCTAAGTGGACGAACGCTATTGTGAATCTTTTTAGCGGATAAAAAACTCCCTAAAGTGGATGAACGATGTTATGAATCTCCCAACAGGATGAGAAACTCCTTAAAGGGGACGAACGCTATAATGAATATCCCTACTGGGTGAGAATTTCCCTAAAAGGGATGAACGCCATTATAAATTCTTCTTAAGGGATGAAGAAACCATGAGAAGGGGCGAACACCATCATATTTTAAAGCCCTCTCCATGGGACAAGGAACATCGTAGAAAAGGTAAGCTTCGTCATACATTGGACTCTACCAAGGAGGCACATAAATTTCTTGGGATGAAAGGATGCAAACACGGCCAAGAGCCGGATAAGGTTTATGCTAAGAATTTCAGTAGCAGAATTCATGCTTTAAGAATGAAAAATTATTCAAGAATTATTTTCTCTACCTGTCGTGAATGCTCCTATGGATAGACCTACCATTGGAATTGCCATCTCGAATGGTTAATGGTCGATTGTCAATGGACCCATAGGTCGATCCTTGATATGCATTTGTCTTTGTCTGAGACAGAAGGTGACGGGTAATGCCAATTCCCTGACTTAACCAATTAAACTAAGCTATGGCTTGATTATAAGTTGTCCGAGATCAGGAACCTCTCTCTAGCAGATGACCTCCCCTGTTTTTAATAAAATCCTGCAAAAAGGCATATATATTTTAAATGAGGAGAAGACCCTCAGTATTCCTGAACATAATACCATAGGCCCATAGACTTTGATTGTAAACGATCCCTCAATGTCCCCTGAGCCACAAATAGTTTTTCCCTTAAGATACTATCGTTCAGATCAAGGTATTTAACTTCAAGATCTAGAATCTCGAGCTCTAATCTATTAAACTCATATTGGAGCTTCTTGATAGTTTGCTCTTGGTTAGAAATGTTACCCACCCTCTCCAAGCGTCGTTAAATACACGAGAGGGGGACTTTTAGGGATTAAAGATAGAATTTATATTTTCTCCCGTTCCTACTACTATACTACTAAGAATGGTAGATAGTGACAAGTACCAGGGTCATTCACAAAGATGTTAGGAATCTAATAACTATCTACGCACAACCTTGATTGGGTTGTTAATCCGACAACGTGTTAGGAATAATCAATATTGGTAAAACAAGCATTGGGAGGCTTGTACTAACAGCTATAAGCATACATTCACAATAATAAACTATATAAACTAGCACTCGGAGAATATGTGTGTAACATGATTAATGTCATCTCAATCATCGATTTCATCAAATGCAAGAATCATACCCTATTCTAGTGTTTGTGTCACGTAGTGCGGATAATGGTCAAAACTTACCCCTATTTGTCACATAGGGGTGCGTGTATTAAATCTTCCATTAGTCTCGCCTCTGCAACTAGAAGAGTGCAATAACGATAATGGGTCATTATGCAAGTCTGATTCTCCCCCATGAAATTAAGTCTCGGGCGTAACACTATGAACGCACTACCTCTAAGCCAACAAAGGCAAAGGAAGTAGGCATCTTATCGATGGCCGTAGGATCATAAAGATAATCCTAGTTTTCTAATTTAGCTATCTCTACCCGTAACCCTTTGGACCGAATAGTCGGCTAACTAGAGCATAGTCAATCGTAACGTTAACAATGGCAACCTACGTGCACATGCCCACACGGTTCCGGACCATCGTTACCCCAAGCACATCTAGGTTTATTTCCCCGAGGGGTAGCAATAGTGAAACAAAATGAAAGTAGACTTTGGTATGTGCTAACTAAGTGTGACAATCATGCAATTCATTAAAATATTAAAAATAAGCCAACATAATAATCACAAAACACATAGAAATAGGTAGATCTAGAAATCTCACCAAATAGACATTAATACATGAATACAAATATGTTCCCCAAGTAAATTAACTACTCCCTAAAAATAAATCCACGGAAACTATTGAGTTAAATGTCATAGATCTAGGAAAATAAAGGAAAGAAAAGAAAGAAAAGAAAAGAATAGAAGAACTCTAGAGAGAGAGAGAGAGCTCTTCTCTTCCTTCTACCTAGAGAGAAATAAAATCTACATTATGCCTTCTTAGTTAGCCCTAGAAGACTAAAGACTCCTAATTATAGAAGTAGGGAATTACGCCTTGAAAAAGACCCAAAATGGGCCAAAAAACCATAGCAGCCGAAAATAGCACGAGCAGTAAAAAATGGCATGGGCAGTCGAAAACGACACGTGTAGTCGAAAATGGCATGGGCCCGGTGAGATCTTCCATGGGTCGTGTCAACCTGTTAGCCTCGTGCTGGCACGAGCCGTGTGTCTTGGCGCTGGTCATGCCAACTGGTTAGCCACGTGCTAATACTAGACATGTGTCTTGGCGCGAGCCGTGCTAACCGGTTAGCCTCATGCTGACACGGGGTGTGTGTCTTGGCGTGGGCCGTGTCAACCGATTATCCTCGTGCTGCACAAGTCGTGTCTCTTGGCGCGGGCAGTCGGATGGTCTTTGCATTTTTAGAATTAAAACAATACGGACCGGGTAAATTGGCACGGTCTGTGTCCATACTTAACGTTACAAAGGATTGGGGTGTCATAGGATGTTTTGCACCAAACGGTTTGTGCGAAGGGGCTATGGAATGGATGAAATGGCCGAAACGGCTCCTTCCAACCGAAACGGCTCATGCTGGGCGGAACGGTTCGTGCTTAGGCTAGGGATAATCATGGGTCTAGGACTCAATCCAGACCCACTGGGTCGGGTATAAACACGGATCTGGGTCAGGGTCTGGATCTAAAATACTAAGACCCAAACCCAATCCGTATACCCATCTAACCCTTAACAATATGTATAATATTTCCCTAATTTCCAAATTCCTTTCATATTCTCTTTATTTTTATTTCAAATTCAACAAATAATATGTATTATATATTTTTTTATCTTGAAAAGATAATTCTAATACATATTGAACTTCAATTATTTGCATTTAAGATAACATATATTTTAATTAGTGAAGAAAAAAAAGACTAGGACCTATTTTGGAACCAAGACCCATTTAGACCCATCGGGTCTGGGTACGGGTGTAAAATTTTCAGGCCCTGTGGGTTCGGGTCAGGTCTGAGTCTAACTAAATTTTCTAAGGGTAGGTTCTGGGTATTTTTAGACCTGACCCATAATAATCTCTAGATGGGGCCTCTGGCATGGGCCGTTCTAGGTGAGACCTTCGTGCCGGCCTAGTGTAGTCTGTGCCGGCCGTGGCTAGTTCGGGCGGCTGACTTGTTTGCTCCCCTACGGGTGAGCCGCTTGTCCCATTTGAGACTTCTTGTAGTTGATTTTTTAGTGCTCGAGGAGAAAAATCCAATGGTGCCACCTTAAAGGGCTGATTCTTCTCAGATCATTCCCAGAACTCCGTGTAACTCTCGGACTACGATTCCTCCACTTCTTGTCTTTGGTCTCGGCCTTCTTGAATTTTGAATCTGCCTTTCTTGGAATCAATTCCATATACTATCATGCTTTAGATTTTGTGGCCTTCAATCTACTACCATCCTTGCAAATAGACTTTGATATATTCTACCATTCTTGTGAATGACCTTCAAATTCTACTACCACCCTGCGGATGGCCTTCTGCAAAAAGATAATGAAAAAGTACTCACGAGTAACCTACTAATGAGATCACAAAGGAAGATCTAGGTGCTCATGAATACAAAGTGCCCATTAGCTTCAATTAAGTCTACAAAACTCAGGATTTAGACAAGAAAACCAATAATGGTCATCTAAACCCTTTGTCATGTAAACATAACTAAAACCAACAATCAACCAAAGGAAAGATGATAATAAATGTGTCAAATGCATTGGTTAATGCATGCATAAAGGTGCACATCACAATGATAAGTTCTAAGGATTGGTATGAATGAGCAGTAGAAGAGGGTAAAGGATCAAACTTAGCGCCCATCATGCCATACTTTCGGTCATCTCCGTAAGGGACCGTTCGACGGATAGGTTGAAGATTTGCACCTCAAGCCTTTTGCGCTCACTATTGCGCTTCTTATTCTCTATTTTGAAAATCCCTATGAAGACCTTGAAGGTTTTAAATAGTTGCATGATAACAGGGGCGGAGCCAGAATACATACGTGGCGGGGGCTGATCTATCGATAAAATTTTTTTTTTCATTTTTTTCCATTATCTGAGGGGGCTGATAAATTTTTTTAAAAAAATTTACTACCCGAATTCCCCGTAATTTTCATCTCGGCGAGGGCTGGAGCCCCCTCCAGCCCCCATGTAGATCCGCCCCTGCATGATAACCTCTAGTTACATTAGGAAGTTGATCCTCTAATGGTTCAGGCCAAAACGCATGCACCGAACCTTTCAAGCGGTTAAACCATAGGTTCTTGGCATATACCTCCCCTAATCATGCGAAGTCCAAAAAAAATATAGTATCTTGAGACTAGTGAACCAAATAAGCGGACATCTTGCTTAGTGAAGGAAGAATCTTGAAGAGCTAAAGCCCAAAAATACCATACATTAAGCGAACCAAATAATCGAACCATAGTGGAAGGATGAATGTCACCCACGAAACCACAGATAAGGAGCAACGTGGACCACGATCAGGAAAGATCATGGTGATCATCAACTATAAATAGATAATCTAGACAACAGGACATATACTGGCATTTTCCTAGACACTATTCATATATTAGTCATACACCGACTTTGGCATCAGAAGAAGGTCCATGTAACTCACTGGGAAATTGTTCTGCAGATTTCATGAACTAGTGTGGAGTATTATGCCGATTTCAGATGCTAGGGTGGTCGAAAGGAATTCCCCGCATCAGGGTCGCTAATTGTAAGGACAATTTTTCTCTTTTCATGCTTCATGGTATCTGGAGGAGGCCATTTTTCATGCCAAAAGAGGAAAAATAATAAGCTCAGAAGTAGCTAACGTGTTAGCAAGAAAGAATATGATGAACAACCACAGTTAACAAATGATAGTTAGCCACCATAAAACATAAGGTCGACGGAGCCAACTACAGTACAAGCTTGAAAATCATGACAAGGACAAACTGAAAAGCCTCGAATAGGTAGTATTAGACGGAAATGGAAAAGCAACCCAGCTATAAGACAGGCCATCAACAAAACACAACATTGACGAAGCAAGCCATGGGACAAACTGGAGAGCCTCGAACAAGCAGGAGTGGAGGAAAGTGGCGAAGAGAACCATGGTTAGTCACACAGCATAATACATTGCAACATTATATCGTAATAACTAAGGTACGTTTACACCCAGGCACGCAAAATACAAAAACCAACTCACACAATTTAAAATGTGATTCATAAGTATAATATGTATATTCATGAAAGACGTAGAAGTAAAATATCCACTAGAAATGGAGTAAAGATTGCCACATGCTAGAATAAAAAGCAATACTCTTACAAAAAAATTAGACTTGCAATATGATATACATAAGCCTCATAACTCTATGTAGAACCTATAAAATCTTAAGGAAGCAAAAAATAGACTATATCCCTCCACACTTGTAAGTAGTACTCTAGCTTAAACATTCAACAAATTTAAGAGCGGCAAACATACTGTTACATACATAGTAAAAATGTAGGAAGCAATGTAATGAACCAACCCGACCTAGCGCAGATGTATAAGCCACCGCTTCTGCACTATAGGGGAAGCTATTGTGAAGGAAATCCCCAACATCACGTATAAAGCGTCCTCACAAGGATGCCCGGGCTGAAAGTGAGCAAGTATACCATATAAGCATTCTTCACTCTAGCGGTATAGTATACCCACATAGTCAAATCGACACCTGCAACTAGTTAAGTGTCTTTGTTAGGCATGTAGCCTAGTTGTCCCCTAGAGCTAAGGCAAAAGTGAGTCTAGGCTTCTTCTCGCCTTAGTATACCTTGACCCCCCATTGATGTAGGATGGAATATATGTAGAACACCATTAACCTTCATCCCCTAGTTAGCTAATCTTAATTGCTGATCCTAAATACCTAATCCTGGTACTAGCCACCACATAACTAGGATTTACACATCTAAGATTAAACCTCGAGGTATAAAGGACTAGTAGATGAGAAACCCCAATTCACACATAAAGTCACAATACTACAATTACACACAACCCTACACATTTAGGATAGAGTTCGCACTATCCCCCACATCAGTCAACCTAAAGACCATACTTGTCTAACCATTATCTGATAATTTTAATACATAGTATTTAGTTTACATAATCTACTCGCTATTAAATAACACAAAAATAGACCTCACAATATTAATTTTAAATCTCTATGAACCAAGGAAACTACCCATACCTTGATAGAAATAGTTAAACAACCCTATAAGTTAGCAATAATCATACAATGTAGAGTAAAAACTAGTGATTTAGCATATCTCACTAGCAATAGCAAAGAATCCACAATCACACACTGACTCTTCATAAACAACCAGGATAAACAAATACCCATTTTCAAGTTTGTACTCCATTCCCACCATATTAGCAATCAGCTCAAGCATTTAGAACAATTAGCTAAAAGGAGATTATGCCTCGTAAGACCACGAGGCGTCATCTGTTACCCTCACTTCTAAAAAAAACCTATAAAACATTAAGGTTTTAGCGTGATCAACCTGGTTCACAATTATGCAAAGGAACCTAGATTAAAAAAACTATGAAGTTTCTAAACATTAACATAATAAAAGGAAAAAGAAAATTAAACACTAATATCCTTTAACATATAAAATTACAAGGGATATAAGTTCCATCCCCGACAGAAGAAGCCATAATTCCTCCGATGCATGAAGTTACATAACAAAAGATTAGTTCACCACAAAACCCACTACTGGAATAAATCAATCATCCATTAAGCAATCCCTCATATCCATCAGACCTACCCCCTAATACTTCAGCTCCTGATGAAAAGACAAGATTAGAGTATCTTTCTCCTCGCAGAGAGTGTGTAGCCCTTTCAACTTTATTTCCAGCCTGGCCACCTTAGGAGGAATATCACCTAACCCTTTTTCACCATCATATTTTCCTTCAGAACTATTACCTGCAAGATGAATGCCTGAATCACACATGCCTTGATTAGGTAGTAGGGTCTCCACTAGACCCAAAAACACAACTGCAAAATAATACAAAATACTAAAAGGGCAATCTTATTTTTTTAAAAACTTAAAATATCACACCTTCTCAGCTAATCGGTTTTTTCAACTGCCACTGCATAGTCATACATTTTTCGAAAATGGCCTAGCTAACCTCCCCACTTTAGCTCTCGATCCAGGAGTAATTTCTCATTTCAATGGGGCATCATATCAGAACCGCGACATAAAATAAACACATAGCGCTCCTCACATCTCCCAAACTCATCAGGGACACCCTGGACAATGTTAGTAACCCCGTAGGCCTAAAATCAACCAGGATTCAGATGAACTTACCTGATGGAGGTGATAGTAAGCATAAAATAATACCAAATCAAAATCAACCATGACATCACAACATATACGCTCAAAACCAACTATATTGCTACTTTCTGAGGGTGCAACTGAGTAAGAGAAGTCCCATAAGGCCCCAAAACACACAGAAAATAATCTGGAATAGGAAGAAACATGCTAAATTGTAGTTGACATCCATATATGCTAAAGATTCTGGCCGGTGGCCTCATTACATTGTCATCTACTCCAGAAATTACCACCTCACAACTAGATTAGCAAGGATAATATTCTCTTTATACAATCACACAGGTTAGAGTCAAAACACTCTTATAATATTCCATTTTCAATGTGCTAAGAACTGTGTGTATTTCCTTTTGATATGACCTAATCAACCTATTTCAGCAGAAGACTGTTAAATAGCGAAGTAGTAAGACTTTTATATCTCAATTTATACTAACCCTACGTGTTTTGGGGCTACTAATAATTGTTATATTTTTTCGTTTATCTTTACCTAAGAAGCCAATGCTCGACACATCGTCAATTTTTTCTTTCCAAATACATAAATGATATTTAACTTTCACTTTGCGATGATTAAATTTCTCCCATTCCAGTACAAAATATGACACCTCAGCATGCAACGACTCCTTGGTTAGGGGGGATTATGGTATACACCTCAATCAACAAGGATTCACATTGATCATCAACTATAAATAGATAATCCAGACAAAAGGACAGGTAATGGCATTTTCCTAGATATTATTCATACATTGATCATACACTGGCTTAGGAATCGAAAAAAATCCTCAAAACTCCCTGAGACCTTGTTCTATAGGTGTCATGAAGCTAGCATGGAGTATTGTGCTGATTCTAGATACTGTGGTCGTCTGAAAGGAATTTCCGACATCAGTTGACCCGCCCTCTCCCGGCGTCGTTAAAACATGAGAGGAGGATGCAGCTATTAAGGGTCAAAGAATGAAATTTATAATGTTTCTCCCATTCCTACTACTATCCTACCAATAATGGTAAATAGTGGCCAGTACCGGGGTCATCCATAGAGATGTTAGGAATCAAGTAATTAACTATGCACAACCATGATTGGGTTGTTAGTTCGACCACATGTTAGGAATAATAAATGTTGGTAATACGTTCATTGGGGGGAATTTGTACTAACAACTACTAACATACAAATGATCACAAGAATAAACTATATAACTAGCACTTAAGAAATATTTGCGTAACATGTGTAATGTCATTTCGATCTTTAATTTCATCACATATAAGAACTATAACATTATTCTAGTGTTTGTGACACTTAGTGCAAACAATGGTTAAAACTTCCCCCTATCTGTCACATAAGGGTGCACGTATAAAATTTTCCATCGGCCTCACCTCCGCAACTAGGAGAGTGTTACAGCGGCAATGGCTTATTGTACAGGTTTGATTCTTCCCCATGCGATTAATTCCTGAGCGGAACACTACGAACGCTCTATCCATAGGCCTACAAAGGCAGAGGAATTATGCATTTTATCGATGACTCTAGGATCACAAAGATAATCCTAGCTTGCTACTTCAGCTATCTCTATCCATAACCCTTCAGACCAACTCATCGACTTACTAGTGCATGGTCGATCATAACATTAACGACAACCTATGTGCACACACCCACATGGATCCGGACCCATCGTTACCCCCAAATGCATCTAGGTTTCCCTCCCCAGAGGGTATAAATAGTGTAACAACATGAAAGTAGACTTCAGTGTGTGTTAACTAAGTGTGACAATCATGCAATTCACAAGAATATGAAGAACAAGCCAATAGAAATAGGTAGATCTAAGAAATTTCACAAAATAAGCATTAATACATGAATAAGAATATAATCCCCAAGGTAATTAACTACTCCCTAAGAAATTATTCAATGGCAAATATTTAGTTAAATGACATAGATCTAGGAAAGTAAGGGAAATAAAAGAGAAGAAAAGAAAAGGAGAAGGAATAAAGAAGAGGAACTCTAGAGAGAGAGAGATAACTATCCCCTTTATTCCCCTACTTAGTTAACCCTGGAGACTAATGGCTCATGTATATAAAAGTGTGGAATTGGGCCTTGAAAAGGCTCAAAATAGCCCAAAAACCCTAGCAGTCACAATTTGCGCGGCCAGTGGAAAATGGCACGGCCTGTGCACGTTCGTGTAAGGCAGGTTGTTCACCACGATAAGGTCCGTGCAACCTCGTGCAGTGTGGGACTGACATAGACTGTGTAACCTTGCACAAGACTGGGCACACGGATCTGCACAGGCAATGTGGCTTTGTGTCAGGTGGGACACACAGACTGGCACGGGTCGTTGGCTGGTGTCGGTCTTGAACTTTAATTTGCGTGACCAATGTCATTTGGCATAGCCCGTCAACTGGAAGGACTTTTTACTCATAAAAATGGCACGGCCCATGCTATTTCTCACACCTCATGGGTTGTTCTTCACTTTGGAAGTTGGAAAAGCCCGAACCGTGCAAAATGGATTGACCTGTGCCCATACTTAGCCGTTTGGAGTGTCACGGATGTGCATGACCCTTGCAATGGCCTTTGAATAGCCCGTGTAAACTTGCTCAGGCTGTGCATGCCAATTTGCACAGGCCTGCACGGATGGTGTTGGATTCGTGCATGAATCGTGTCTTCCGGTCGGCTGGCTAATTTGTTTGTACTGCCACAGATGAACCGCTGATCCGATTTGAGAGTTCTTGAAGTTGATTTTATAGTTATTGAGAAGGCAAATCTAGCAGTGCTACCCACGAAGGCTGATTCATCTCAATTCATTCTGGGAACTCTTTGTAACTCTCTAATTACAATTCCTCCGCTTATTTGTCTTTCTTTTTCGACCCTACTAATTTCTACCACATTTTGACTTGTGGCCTTTACTCTTCTACCATTATTACGAATGACCTTCTACTATCTACTATCACCCTTGTGGATGGCCTTCTACAATCTACGCCGAAGTGCTCACCAGAAACCTATTACTAAGCTCACAAAAGAAAATCTAGGCACTCATGAGGACATATTGTCCATTAGATCCAATTAAGTCTACAAAAATCGCGGTTTGGATAAGAAAACAAAAAATGGTCATCTAAACCCTTTGTAATGTAAACCTAACTAAAACTAGCAATCAACCAAACAAAACATGATAATAAATGTGTCAAATGCATTGGTTAACGTATACTCATCCTCGAATAAACAAAAACGAGAAGAGATCCAAGAGAAATGTAGCATGCAAAGAGAAGTTAACCGATGCATTCAACATATTCCCAAGCTACCCTAGTTCCCCCAAATATTGTAAGAATCTCACAACTCTCACTCTCCCTGAAGATGCTAAAGTAACCCATCCACCCAAAATTCATTGAAGAAAAAGGAAAAGTAAAATGATAAGTGCTAAACTAGCTTACTCTACCAAAGAAACCATTTAATACAATCCAAGAGATGTTGATGAAGAAATAGTCAAAGATGGCCAAAAGATGTTCAAATTCCATTTCCAATCTCTCTCAATTTCTCTCATTTTGCCTAGGAGCCATTTCAGGTCTTCATCCTAGCATTCACACATGTTGAGCTCATTTCTCACATTTTTCCACACGGCCTCTCGTTTTCGCCTAGGTTTTCCAATCTAACCGAGCCTAGCCTCTCTTTTTTACCTAGGTCTTTCGACCTATCCTTGCTTTCTTCCCATTTTCCCCTAAGTTTCCCTTTTGTATTTCCAACTTATCGGTATATATTTTTCATCTTTTCAAGTTTTCATTTTTTTTCTAAATGCTCTTAGAAGATCTATTAGCTACGTATAAATAACTAAGAATCATAAGTGTTATCCAATCCCCTCCCCCACACTTAAATCTTACATTGTCCTTAATGTATATACACAATCATAGAACATATGTCAAGGAAGGAAATAGGAGAGCACTCACAATGAAAAATGAACACTAAAATCTACCCCTGGTGGCACAATCATGGAATTTAATGAACATACTAACATTACCCCCAATAAACTACCCCTAACCTCTAATCAAGAAAGTTCAATCACAACCACTATCATGCATCACAAATCAAATAAATAATTGAATCACAAATGAGAGTTAAAGGTTTCATTATGTGTGTTTCAAGGGTTTTGAGGGAAAATGAGTTTGGGTGATATTTTGGTGGTAGTATGGAAGAAATGGTGATTGAGATGTAGGAAGGTAAGTAAGATTCATGTGTCGTGTATGCCTACACGCCCCATGAATTTGGGGTTTGGTTTGCCTCCTTGTCCACCATTTTGAGAATCACGAACCATGTACGTCTATATGGTCCATAGTTGGACTCCTCCTAACCTCGTTGCTCGCTTTCCTCCAAAAATCACATGCTTCCTACAAAAAAACATGCACACCAAGTATAATAGTGTTCCAAAACCAAACACTAAAAATAGAAAAACATGCCAAAATTACTAAGTATCTACAACACAATGCAATGAGACATCTTATCCTCCCCCACACTTACAACACACACATTCCTTAGATAAAAAACATGATATAAAAATAAGGGGAGTTAAACAAAATGATAGGTAGTCACAACTTCCTAATGCATTGTTCCCACCTCAAATCTACCCCAACATGCAACTACAAATCCACACTAAACAAAGTATCAATAAACATATACATAAAGAAACAACTAGTGTGCGGTCCTAGGTTGTGTATTTTGTGGTGTTTTAGTTGGTGGAGTGTAGTGGTGTCTAATGGTTTGGGGTAAGAATGGGAAGAATAGAAGTGTAGAATATAAAATTTTTTTCTTTTTAAAAAAACTAGCTAAACTAATTTTTGAAAGCTCGGGTTACCTCCCAAAAAGCTCTGTGTATTAAGGTTGTCGGCATGACCCTAATATTATCCATATGGTGCGGGATTGTACCTCACCACCATAGGTAACTGGGAGGTCGTCGCCGTACCTCTCAAAGATACTATTTTTAAGCCCAATTTGTTCACTAAATACAACTAAGTAGATAGATTGGCAAGTCGGGGTCGTCCACAAAGAAGAGGGATTTTCCTAAGGGTTCAT
>JAULKM010023795.1:0-14039 GCA_032355605.1 Rubia tinctorum
GTCATTAGTGAGGTTTAGCGAGAGATGTCGAATTCACTCTTGTAAACTACTATCAAATAAGGGTAGAAGATTTATCTCCACAACCAGTAGTGAATGTTTTGAATAGGTTATATGTTCAAGGATATATAAGAGGCTTGGAAGTAGAAATCAATTGCCCCCAAGGATTTGTCATTTGTAGTTTTTATAACTTTTTCTTAGCTTATTGCATGATTAGCTTAGTTACTTGAGTTTGCTAGTTATCTTGTCTTTAAATTCATAACATAGGAAAAACCAACCAAAAATCCCCATATTTACATGCTTTTATATATATGTATATATCTATATCTAGTGTAGTATTTACTCTTGTAAGTGTAAACCCTTAGAAAAATCCATCTTCTCTGTGGATAACCCTGACTTGTCATTATCTACTTAGTTGTAGTTAAGAGCACTTTAGGGTTTTAAAATAATAACTTTGAGAGGAACGACGATGACCTCCCAGGTACCTCCGAAGGAGCAGGAACTGCCATTCTAACTCTCCTCGGAGGATTTCATCCACAAACACAAAGTTTGTTGCTAACTGATATTGCTCATCATCATTTAGCTACCGCATTCATTTTTCTCATTGATGGTCATACGTACAAAATGAATTTCGGAATTGGGGATAGTATGAAAGACCTTTTAGATGAACATATTCCACATGGTGGGTGATTGGGACGTGGGCATAGGGGTTTTTGTGATACAATCAATAATTCAATCCATTTTCAATTAGGCCTTGCTCATCATCATGTAGTGTTTGGTAGTTCGCAAGGCTCATAACCTTGAGGTCAAGAACTCAAATCTCATCTCCGCAACATCTTGTTTGTCAATTTGTTTTAGGTTTTAGGACGTTAACTAGTAATTCATTATCAACTTTTCTTTTAGATAAGGATAAAATCATTAAACGATCACGAGTAATTAGACCCAATAATATTCATTTCATACATTACATATTAAATAAAGTTAACTAAATGACTTTGGGCGGATAGCGGGAATCGAACCCGCATCTTCTCCTTGGCAAAGAGAAATTTTACCATTCGACTATATCCGCATTTTTTCATTCTTGATATATAATCATATATAATATGTCCAGAAAATATTCATGTTCATAATGGTAAATTAATACTTGGATCATTTTTGTGAATGGAGGCTCCACTTAGGTCGACTCCAATTATTTATTGTATTGATTTATTCTTTTTATCGTTCAAGAAGTCTAACCCCCTCTACATTTTCTTTATTTTATTTTAATGGAGACTTATATTACATTTCAAGTTTACTATTCACCCAAACGAGAAAATTTTGCGGGGGTCAATTTTAATTCGGCTCTGGGATGGATAGCTTCAAGAGATGAGAGAATTAAGGATACTAACTAAAAAAACTAACCCAGTCCATAAAGATGTACAAAAAAATATAACATTTTTATTACTTGACCGACCATCTAGAGAAGCAAAGACAACGGGCACACTAATCAATAAGATTGATGAAGTAGCAATTAATTAAAAAATAGCCGATTGGAAAGAAAGAGTCATACTTTTAATTCTCCATTCTAACAACAAATTAAATTGTACCATTTGATCCACCTATTAGCAAAAAATTGTTAATAAACTAAATCCTTGGGGGATTGACTTTACCATGATTTTATTCTATATGACTTATTACTACCTACTTTATTTATACATACATGATACATGGGATCGAGGGAAATCGAATTCATTTGATTTCAAAAAAGTACGGACTACTTCACGTATACGGCTAACATAAAAGATATATTCATTGGATCTCCCCCCCCCCTAGATCTTTCTATGGGTTGCGCTTGATACCGCCACTATGGTCATGTTCTATTCAGATGAATAAAATAAAAATAGTCTTTTGGAGAGATGGCTGAGTTGTTGATAGCCCCGGTCTTGAAAACCGGTATTGTTTGATATAAAGAACTATCGAGGGTTTGAATCCCTCTCTCCTTTTTTGCTCATTGAGTAAATTTACTTCTTTATTATTTATTAGTTTTGACCAGACTGGGCTGGTGTCATTAAAGAATAGGGTTTAGGCTAGTCCACCTAGCTGAGCTGAAAAAAAACGATTAAGAAATTATAATTATGCTAAAATATTAAGTGAAAAAAAATGCTATTTAATAAATACAATCATATCCTACGATGTATGATCGAATGAAAGGGATTCCTATTTTAACCATTCTATTATCTCAATTAAGAGGATTCATAAAAAGGATAGGTTTAAAATCATGATCAATTCCTTTTTCAAACTCTACTACAGCTGCACGAGCCTTCCCCGCATGTCACAAATGACCCACGAATAAAAAGAACCCTCGAACAAAATGATCGGTAGCTAACCAACTTCTAGCAGAGATATAACTAACTAAATTTATCTCAGTAGCTACGCCGCCCACGGAATTTAAGGAACATAAAGGAGCATGAGTCATATATTCTGCGGAACATCGTTCTGGCCAAGGTTTTATGTCCTTTTTCAACCTACTCAAGTACAACCCATTTGGACCCCTTGGATGTTCTGACAAGGGAGCATGTAGATCCTAAAAATGCATTGTTTCTCCTCTAAAATGGCTTCTCCAATTGGGGAACACATTAGATATTTACCTAAACCAGTATGCCCTTGTTCGGACCCAACACTAGCCCCAAGACGTTGGTCTCTAACTAGAAAAGTGAATGCTTGATCTTGAGAAGCTTCTGGTCTAGTGGGCCCATAAAACTCATTAGGATAAGCGGTATTATTGAACCAGACAAAACAATAAGAAATGAAATCAAAGACAGATAAAGCTCCTAAACTATAAGGTAAGTAAGCCTCTCCGGACCATACAAGTGTGCGGCGAGCCCACACGAAGGGTTTGGTTAAAATATTCCAAATTACACCCAGTATACAAATAGAACCTAACGAAACAGGTCCTCCAATTATATCTTCTAAATCATCCACACTAACAATCCACCCCTCCCCTTTAAAGGGTGAGTTTAGTAAATACCCAAATAGGATACTTGGGCTAAGGGTCAAATTGTTAATATTTCTTACGCCCCCTCCCGGAGCACAGGTACCATACATGCCCCCAAAATATAGAGCCTTGAATACTAGAAGAAAGGCATCTAGATCTGACAAGATTAGGTGAATACCTAAAATTGTGGTCATTTTATTTCTATTTTTCCATACATAATCAAAGAATGAAAAAAAAAATCAAGCGTCTCAGGACCCAGAATTGCATGATAAATACCACCAAAGACCAAAACCGCAGAGGTAATTAAATGAAGGACCCCAGATACAAAGTATGGAAAGGTATCTATACTTCTCCCCCGGGACCTACCCCCCACCCTAGAGTAGCTAGGTGGGGAAGTGAAATTAATCATTGTTCATACATAGGCTTCTCTGGTATGAAATAAGCCACTTCAAATAGGTTAATTGCTCCTGCCCAGAATCAGATTAAACCAGCATGGGCTATATGAGATCCTAGTAATTTCCCAGATAAATTCATAAGTCGGGCATCTTCGGCCCACCAAGCAAAACCGGTGGTTTCTTGATCACGACTCGCAAAAGCTAAAGTTCCATTAAAGAGTGTTTCCACGTGGTAGAACCTCCTCAGGGAATATAAAATTATCATGAGGCTAATCTTGAGCCGTCATCTAAGCACGAATGCCTTTGTTTAAGAGAATATTTTTGGTGTAGAAAGTTTCAAACTCTAGATCTTTTGCTATGCAAATTTCCTGAGAAATGAAGTCATAGACACTAAATTTATATCTAAACCGACTACGCCAAGAGCACTCATCCGTAAACCAGTTACCGATACAAATAACATAAAGAAATGTAACCAACATATACTGGAAAAAGCAATCCCAAAGATTTGGGACCGAAAGCGGTTAGCAGTGACCATTGAATAAGTTTCTTCAGCTTGAGTTGGGTTAAAATCATGGAATGTGTTTGCACCATCATCGTCTTCAAATGAAGTATTTTTTACGGTAGCACCATGAATAACACATAGTAAAGAAGTGCCTAATGCACCAGCAACTTCCATCATATGAAATGGGTTCAATGTCCAATTATGAAACCCTTGAAAAAAGGATGAATCGAAATATAGTTTCTACACCAAAACTTAGTGCAAAAAACCAACTGGATTGATCTAGAGGATAAATTAGGAATACAGAAACTAAAATGGAAATTAGACCAGAGAATTTGATTGCATTATAAGGTCACAATTGAACAGATAGGGCAAGTTCAAATTGACGTAACATGAAGCCTATTAATCTGAAAGGGCTGTAGAGAGCAACAAAAGTCCACAAACCACCTAATTGACACTAATGAGTAAAATCTCCTTGTGCTTCAAGACCACATAGTAACAACAAAGAATGTGTTAAACTATTAGGAGTCAAAACTGCAGCAGTTAAGAACTTGCAGCCTTCTAAATAGGAACTAGCCAAATCATGAGTATACCATGAGTATACCAGGAAGTTACAAAGGTTGTACCTGTGAACCAACCCCCTAAAGCGAAATTGGCACAATGAAAGAGCAAAAATGAAACGGTCTCTACGTAACCAGTCATCCATAATATCAAATAAATCATTTTCGTCTTTGGTAAATTTACCAAGGGCTATAATCATAGTGATTCTCCTATTCAACTATTTCGATTATTTCCGAACACCTAATAACATTTTTGGGGCATTCGAAGATTCGATCATTTTGCATGATTTCTCTTGCACTATCCCACCCCAATCAAATGAGTTTTGAAGATAACAATCCATAATTGTCCGATAAAATCGACCCAAAAAATTTCATTTTTAAATTCTTACTAAATAACTAGTATATAAATATATAAATCTCAAATTGTCTTCTTATGGCTTGGCTTGTCAATTAGGTAGACACATATGTTTTCAAAGAACTGTTCAAGGTATAATCAACCCCCATCTTACTCCCAACTGATTCTCACATCTACCCCCTCTTCCATTAAGTAATGTTATTATCAGATCTTGTTCATTAGATTGCGAAAAGTAAAGATATTTATAGATTCTTAAATATTAAAAAAAAGTCTTTTTTTAGTTTCTTTAGTGTCTTCTTTGTTATTTTTCTTTTTCTTTTCTTGTCTAAAACCACAAATTAAAATTTAAGAAAAAATAGGATACTAAAATGAAATTATTTTTCTCGCACCCACACTTTCAAAAGAAAAATATAAGATGAAAAACATTTGATACATGGTAGATTTTGGTACACAAAACCCAAATCTGATAACTATACATTGAAATATAGATACTTATATAGATAGAAAGGAATTTTTATCTGTAATCAAATATAGATAAAAGATAAAATAATAGAGTGAAAAAATATTATATTCTATTAAATGATAATATAACTTTGTAGAAAAAAATTCTATTATCCCGTCAGTTACTTGATTTTTGCAAATCCAGAATACAAATATATGTATTCTTCCTTCATTACAAATATGAATACTATGCTTGGAGGTTTATGAAAAAATCATAGCCCCTTATCGGGTTTGAACTGATGACTTATGCCTTACCATGGTATTACTCTACTACTGAGTTAAAAGGGCTTATTTACTGTTTGATGAATTCTTGAATAGATTGTAATATCGATAAAATGTCTATATGCTATAGTTAGATATAGCTATATAAAATATAATGAATATATATATATACATAATACATAGTACATCCTATAGACTCATAGTAGTTTATTTGTGGTTCATGTTGATGGTTCAGCTTCTAATAATAATACCATGCAAGTCTAGGGTAAAGTGCAATAAATATTTTGAAAATCGAACCTATTTTTTTCTTGAATGAATTTATTCCCAACAGAATAAAGTTCACTTACATGTACACTAACCAACTCGATTGAAACATCAATTTCAAGATATTTCGACGAATCATGGGATGAAGAGATTCTACCTATCTTGTTCCCTGAACAAAATCAAAAGGATTTTAAAAAATTTATTCTCTAGACCCCGGTTACTAAATTTATTGTTTTTTAATTTCCTATTTTATTTAATATGATATTAAGAATATCTTATTTTAACAGTGAATGAACGGAAGACTAAAAGAGAAAGAAATAGAACTTAATCCCACCCCTTTTAGACTAATGACTCCATGACAAAATCCTATCCTTTGATTAATAATTTCATTTTTCTTATTAGACTAAATACTATTATATATAATCTATATAATATATATAGTTATAGATGGAATATAGAGCACTGAGTGGTGATTACAATAAATCAGTCCCAGTGACTAATCATCCCAAAATTCTCTACACACCTTAGTATTGACAGTTTCAAAAAACTGATCATAGTATGATGGTGGTTGGACAAGTAGGCCCCCATCGTCTAGTGGTTCAGGACATATTTCTTTCAAGGAGGCAGTGGGGATTCGACTTCCCTTGGAGGTAGGATACTATGAAATAAAATTAATCATTATTACCAATAAGTTTTAAAGAGATTCGTCCTGGATCAATTCTATGGCGGCTAATGGGGACAGACTGTAAATTCGTTGGCAATATGCCTACGCTTGTTCAAATCCAACTCGGCCCAACAATTCGTCAATCTATCACGAGAGGTTATAACCTCCTTCCCCTTCATAAATACTAGATACGGAGATAAAAAAATTACTAAAAATAATTGCTAGATCCCCTATTTCATTGGGACTGTAGTTCAATTGGTCAGAGCACTGCCCTGTCAAGGCGGAAGCTGCGGGTTTGAGCCCCGTCAGTTTCCGGTGGATCCAATAAAAATACATCAATCAATTCATCTATTACCTTTTATGACTATGAAAGGAGGCCGGAGAAAAAATAACTTCCCAAACTAAAAAGGGTTCTTTCATTTCCCTCTCTTTCCTTTTTTGGCAGAAAAAGGGAGTATTAGTACAATTATTGGTAGCATTATACTAAGTATTCCAAGTCTCTTTTTCCGGTTACTCCAGATACCTAGAATAGACTAATACTAACATATATATAATTTAATTTTTATTTAATTTTTATATTTTTATTTTGTAACTAATAAATGTAGAAGGGTGGTCTGATGATACTTGATCAGATGATTGTACATGAAAAAATGCAAGGTACCTTATAGAAGAAAAAAACAAATTGGGGTTCGGTACGGATAAAAAAAATCCCTATGTTATACTCTTCTGTGATTTACGATGATTTTTTGGTAACTCGGATAGTGTTATTCATGATATGGGTATTTTTTTTCAAAATAACATTGAGAGGTAATTGATTCAAAAGGTTTATGATCTCTAGGGTATTAAATCCCAAGATAGTGTGAAGTAAAAAAATTCTATTATGGAAGTAAATATTCATGCATTTATTGCTAATGCGCTATTCATTTTAGTTCCTATGGCCTTTTTACTTATAATTTACGTAAAAATAGTCCGTGAAAATAATTAATTAGAATTAATATTTGTTTAATAAGTTTAAGTTCTTATCCAAATTCATTAAATAAATAAAAGGGATTCCAATTTTTGCGTGTTAAAAATATAGGAAATAAGGTAATTTTGATCGGGGTAGTATTCTAAAAGATAGGCCCTATGACCTATCCATCAGAGTATAGAATGTGTGAAGGTCAACTTTATAAAATATAAAAAATTCTAAATTCTGAAGCAAGTGGTAAATGTGTAATATGGGACTCATCCGAGTGAAGGTTCTCCAATGTATAATATCTCGTTCGACAACCATGATGTCTATGTGTATAAGACTTTTCCTATTCATAGAATTCATAGAAAAGGCGTATATATTTATGCATATATACTTAACCAAACGACTTCCTAATTAAATTAAAGAGGGAATAATTTCCTTAGTACTCCTCCATAATTCAATTAAGAACCCGTTGATTGAAATAGATCGGTTCCCAATTATTTTTATTATTTTATTATAATGAATCTCTCCTTCTCAATATTCCTTTTGAAATACAAAGATGGGTGTTGGTGCAATATCTGTTTGATTGAAAAAGTGAAATTCATATAATGATAATGGATTCCTCCATCAGAATCGAATGGAATTCAAAAAAATCATTTCAAGTAGTAGAAAACGTGTTGCATAACGATCTAGGAAATAATTGATAAAGTTTGATTAATTAATAATACTCCTAGAGTCCACTTCTTCTGGGAGGGCGTCGTTGTACCTCTCAAAATAGTATTTATATGCGCTAATTGCGGCTAACTGCTAGAAAGTAGATAGTAGCAAGTCGGGGTAGTCCATGAGGAAAAAAGAGTTTTATCGATTGTTAAACGTAGTTTAAAAAACACACAAAGATGTCACTCTAAATGTGTGGAAACAAACTTGGGGGGTTTTGGTTTTAGAAAATAATACAATTATTTTAAACTAATAAATTAACAAACAATTATAGAACAATGTAACTACGATCACACTAGTACAAAAGATGTAATTAATATAATAACGAGTTTTGGGCGCAATTGATTTACATTTCTAGTCATCCTTTGATCATCGAATAATGCATTAATCACATATTGTGGAGAACTTATCCACACTTTTTCGGGTGAAGATATTTCTCGCCTCTCCTCAGTTATAGTTAGAGTGGGCGATCTGCGTCACACAATAACCCTTACCCTCAGGTCACCCTAGATGATCGGCGACATAGACTTCCCCGAGAATAGCAATACACATGGAGAACAAATACAACTAACACAATATCCTACAAGCAAGAAATATCGGGATAACACAAATATATCTACTAATAACGGCTACGAGAATCAGCCTTCATTCTAATCGTTATTAGTGAGCCACATTGATAATTAATCAAACTCATTCAAATTCATTTCAAATCTAAGCAATTCCATCAATAAATAATCATAAGTAGTTTTCACGCCCAATTATAGCCTAACATCAACTAACGATAGTCACATCGACAAAAAGTCAAAGAATCCCCAGTTTGACCAAAAAACCTAGCAAATAATTAACCCAAAATCATCAACTAGTTGATCATCCTAGTCTGAATCATGCATTAACTACACAAGAAAGCACAAAATATACTTGATAAACAAAGCACAAGATATGAGAAATCAAATCTCACATATTCATACTAGAAATGCTTACCAATTTCCCAAAAGTATATTTAGCCTAGATTAGCTAAACCCATAATAAAAGCACAAGATTCCATGGTAAAAATTGAAGAAAAGATAAAAATATTAGTGTTTTGGAAGAGGTATTTTCGGATAAGAATGGAATTAGATTGGAAACAAGAGGCTGAAATGCTTTTAAAAGAGACAGTCTAGCTTGTCTCTACGGGCTGCAGGACAGGTCTGCGGCCCGCAATGTACCTTCTGACCGCCTATTGACTTTACTGCGGGCCGCAAGGAAGGTCTACGGCCCGCAGATAAAGCACTGGAAATCTTCAATTTTGTTTAAAATGGGATGCGGACCGCAAGGTCAGTCTGCGGCCGGCAATGAAGTTGCTGCCCCCTTTTGTTTCGCTACGGGTTAACTGCTTATCCGTTTTGCAGTTATTGTAGTCGATTTTATATTTTTCGAGAAGATAAATCTAATGGTACCACCTTAGAATGCTGATTCTTCTTAGATCATTCCCAGAACTTAGTTTATTCTTCCAGATCACAGTTCATCCGCTTCTTTGTCTTCATTCTTCAACCATTTTATCTTCTACCACCTTTGACTCGTGGCCTTCAATATTCTACCATTCTTACGAATGGCCTTCACTAAAATACTCCAAATTTCTTACGAGAAATCTACAAATTAAGCTCACAAAAAAGGAATCTAGATGCTTATAAGGACCAAAAATCCATTAGACTCAAAAGAGGCTACAAAATAAAGGATCTAGATACGAAAACCAAAAATGATTATTCAAACCCCTTATAATGTAATCCTACCTAAATCTAGAAATATTTCAACAAAAATATAACAAAAGGGATGTTAAATGCTTCGAAAAATACATGCATTTGACGTCTCGTCAAATCCCCCACACTTAAACCTTTACTAGTCCTCGAGTAAAGAAGAACAAGCAAAGACCTAAGCGTAAATTAGCATGCAAAGGATTTTGCAAAACACCCAACATTTTATTCTAAGACTACCCTAGCCCCCAAGACATAAGAATCTCTCACTCTCACATCCCAAAGCCTATGATAATCCAAATAACCATCATACCAATTAAAGATGAGGTACAAAATACAAGTATAAAACTAGCTTACTCTACCAAAGAATCTATTAAATAGACAAACTAAGAGAAGCATAGAATGTTTCAATTTCTCTCATTTTCACTCGTTTTACCTAGGAGCCCTCTCGGGTTTTCATCCTAGCTTCACACTATTTTTTCTTTTGATTTTGCAATGATCAACCTCACCTTTTTCCACACCATTTGGCCTCTCATTTTTGCATAGATTGCCCCTTTCGGGTTTTCAATCTATATGGGCCCCCCAATTTTACCTAAGTTGCCATCTCAAGTTTTCAACTTAGCGGGATTCTTTCTATTCAATTTTGTTTTTCAATTTTTTTATTTTAAAAATGCTCTCAAAAGAGCTACTTACTTCAACTTACTAAACTACTAATCATAAGTATCATCGTATTCCCCTCCCCCACACTTAAATCTTGCATTGTCCTCAATGCAAATAAACATTCTAGAATACATTTCATGGAAAGAAAATGAGAGAATATTCATGATGAGCAACGAAAACCAAAAACACACTTAGTAGCACAACTATAAGATCTAATGGACAAACTACCACAACCACAATATACTCTCCCCACAACCTCTATCTTAAAGGTCCAATAACAACCACTATCATGCACAACAAATCAAATAGAGCATTGAAATCTCAATGGAGAGGAGAGAGATACTTCTTTGGTTCTGAACTGTGTGTTTCAAGTGGGTCGTGGGTAAATAGGTTCGGGTGGTATGTAGTGGTGGTAGGGAAGGAATTTGGTACTTTGGAATGGGGGAATGTGGGAGTATCACGAACCTTGCATGTCTATATAGTCCGAGCATGAACTTCTCCTAGCTCCGGTTGCTCGCCCCTTTTTTGCTTATTTTTCTCCAAAACCAAATGCTTCCTGCAAAACAATCATGCAATCCAAGCGTAATAGTGTTCTGAGAAAAAAATAAAGAGAATAAAAATCAATCATAAATTCCAATTAAAACAAAAAATATTCTCAAATGAATCACCCCTACATAATTATCCTTAACAAAAAGTACATCACAATTACATCGACGGAATGTCGCAAATGACTATCTGGATTATCAAAACCAAGTTTATTTCACGTCGTCGACATGACATACTCCCTTTTTCAAGCTTTATTCAAAACATTTCTCGAGTCTCCGGAATCACCATCTGTGATTCCACCCAATCTTGTCTCTACATGTATTTGTCTCCAACATTGTCTCTCCTTAAACCTCATCTCCGAAGCCAAATGGACTTGTGCACCTTGTCCCTTTTCGGGTGGTTGTGGGAACTCTTTGGAATGAAAAGGGTTTAGGTAATTATTCTTTAACCCCTTCTTCACTCGTTGCAAGTTAGTACGAGACATTCACATATACAACATTGTCCTTGTTCAAAATACTATGAACTTGCTTTGATGTACACATTCTATTATCAACTTCAATTAAGTTAATCATGTGGCAATGTTCAAACTCAGTGTGCGGCTCATGCAAACTTTCAATTATAGTGACACCATGACAAGACATGTTATCCTTTGGAAGCTCTTTATCCTTGTAGATCTCATAACCTACTTTTTCTCCGTCAAACTCTAATGTCAATGTACCACTATGCACATAGATCTTAGTTTTCACCATTTTCAAAAATGGTTTCCCAAACAAGATAGGGGGCACACTCTCATCATGCAACATATTGAGAATGTAAAAATTGGTGGGAAAAACTAGTTTATTCACTTTAACCAACACATCTCGCACTAATCCCTTCGGAATAGCTTAGGAATGATCAGCTAGTTGTATGATCACCCTAGTTTTATTCAAAGTCCCTAAGTTTAGAGTCTTGTATAGAGAGCAGGGAACTACATTAATAGAGGGTCCTAGGTCTATCAATTCCTTTTCAAAAAAAATTCCACCTATGACACAAGGGATAGTGAACATGTCTGGATCATTGCATTTTAGAGGTAATTTATTTTGAAAAAGAGTTGACACTTGTCTACCAATTTTAATTTTTCCAACATTTTTCACTGCTTTAGTTCTCTTAGGGGTGCATAATCCTTTAAGGAATTTAGCAAACCTAGGCACTTGATTTCTAGCATCAAAAAGTGGAATGTTTACCTCACATTTGTGAAAGACCTCAAAAAGGGATTTATTCTCATCCTTGCAATTCTTGTCCTGCAAAGCCGCTGGAAAAGGTGGTGGTGGAAGGACTTTCTCGCTTCTCCGGTGGTTGAGTGGCCACCTCCTTGACATTTTTGTCCTTCACTAGGAGCTCATCTTCCATCTCCTTCCCAATCTTCACAATTTTCTCAGGCTCTTTTGTTTCTTTCTCACTCCTCAAGGTGATTGAGCTTACATTACCTCGGGTTCCGGTTGTGAGGGAAATTTTTTGGAATCCCTAGCCTCCAACCGAGCCACAGAAAATGTGATTTGGCTAAATTGAGTTTCCAAGTTCTTGAATCTACCGGAGGTGCGATCTTCCAAATTTTTTACCATTGTGGTTGTGGCATGCATAAGCTCCTCATTCTCCGACCTTGATCTCCCTTCTCAGGAGTTAGATGAGCCTTCATCCCTTGGGTAGCCTTTTTGTGATGCCTGATTATACCCTTGATTTCCTTGGTAATAGGCTTGTGCCCCTTGATGATTTGGTTGAAACTCACCTTGGCTACCTTGAAAACAACCATAAGGATTTGATTTCCCGGCTTGCTCCTCTCTCCACTAAAAGTTTGGATTGTTTCTCCACCCGGGATTGTAAGATTAGGAGTATAGATCATACTTATTCTCATGAGCTTGTCCTCTTTGGAAATCTTGTCCACCTTGGTATCCCCGATTTCCTTGAAAACCTTGGCCTTGACCACCTTGGTAGCCCATTGCCTTTACTTCTTCAAGACCTTCATCTTGAAGTTGAGGGCATGCATCGGTTGGGTGATCCAATGAAAAAATCCCACAATCTTTGAATTGATGCATATTGGCTCCTTCATCATGGAAGTTGAGGCTTGAACTTGTTCCTTGAGTTTGGGAGTTTTCTGATTTGAAGCCTCTTGTACCTTTGCTCTTTCTCTCACATCGAATTGTCTCATCCCGTTAGCCATGTCTTCAAACAATGGCATGGCGTCTTTCAGGCTCTTGTTGGAAATCGACCCATTACAAGCAGCATTGACCATCCTAATGTCTTCAACGAAAAAACCATCAAAAAATAACACACAAGATCCCTTTCTTTGTAAGGGTGGTAGCGGCAACTAGCAAGCAACCTCTTGAACCTCTCCTAATATTCATACAAAGATTCACCCGAACGTTGAGAGATGTTGCTTAGCTCCTTCTTCAAACCCGCCGACTTAGATGCCTGAAAGAATTTTTCCAAAAACTTACAATTCATGTTCATCCATGAGGTTATACTTCCTGTGGAAAGATAGTATTACAAATCTATGGTCGCATCCTTCAAAGAGAAAGGAAATGCCCATAGATTGAAATTATCCTCCGAAACTCCGATTGGCTTCATGTTCATGCTCACAAGGTGGTACTTGGATAAGTGCTTGTTCGCATCCTCCCCACTCATCCCATGGAAAGATAGTAGACAATCAATCATCCTGGATTTGAGCTCACAAGTGACATTTTTCGGAAGAGGAGGAAAGATGATGCAAAGTGGTTGACTCTCTAGGTTAGGAGTCATGAGCTTCCTCAAGGTTCAAGTATAATCCTCCATAGTTGGTGTAACTACTTCGGGTGGTGCTTAAGTACCTTGGTTATAAAAACAAGCTAGTTTCCTTGCTCTTCGGAGTGTTCCAAAAATATCGGTATTGTAGTGCAGGAGTTCTTGTCTATTGGTACGAGTATCAACCATAAACCAAGAACTAGAGCAATACAACCTTATCCCAAGCAACAATCACAAAAGCAAGCA
>JAULKM010023815.1:0-14039 GCA_032355605.1 Rubia tinctorum
GGGGGGGGGGGGGGGGGGGGGGGGGGGGGGGGGGGGGCGCGCCATGGAGGTGGTGGTCTTAGGGCAAGATTGTACTAACACTTATATGTTTTAGGTTAAAGGGCATTTTTTTCATTTGATTTACAATCAATGTCGGTCAACGTCCGGAAATAGTATCTTAGGGTTATACTTGCACTTTCATTAACTAGTTAGGGTTATTTTTGCACTAAAAAATATCTGAGAGATATATTGACACTTAATCAAGTAGGTAGGGTTATATTGGTATATATCCCTAAAAGATGAGAAATTTAGAAATTGGATAATTGTGTTCCATGAGAGTTGAATACATTTTTGAAATTAATATTAAAATTGTACCATGAGCTGCCGACGATAATTACTACTTTTGGGCACAATTATTAGCTATATCGACTTTTGTTTGCAAAATTATTTGCTTTGGACATAATTATTATTTAAAGTTATATGAGCTAATAATATGGAGTTTAAAAAATAAGTTAATTTAGGCTAGGAACCTAAAGTTTCTTATTTGGTCTGTGATAAAACCCAAATTCTAATGAATTATTTATTGAGGATGTAATTAATTAACGTGTTATAAAATCTCTTACCGATTATCCGATTAGACTGATTACCAAACAGTAAAATCGATAATGGAACCAATTAGCCAATATAACTGGATACATGTAACCGATATTAACCAATTAACCAATTAACCAGTTAACCAAATTTAATGCCAGTTTGGTTTTGACCGGTTATCAGTTTTCCATTTTAACAACCCTACTTGCATCAATACTCCCTAGTAGATGTGTCATTTCGCATTATCACGTTGGGTTCATGTCGGGCTAGAAACAGTTTGAGTTAAAATAGGTCGGATTGAAATGTGATTATTTTCATTTATTGGATCATATTGGGTCAGATCGAGTTACTATCGTGTCGGGTTAAAACATGTCAGGTTTTTTCCTCAGATCGAGTCGTATCAGGTCAGATTACCGTTGTGTGATTTTTTTACTTGGGTTAGGTTGGCTGGGTCGGTATATTATCGAGTCGGGTTAGTGTTGTTTTGTTTTTTGTACATGAGTTTAGTTCGTGTCAGGTCATTTCAGTTTTTTATTACGTTTCACATTAGATTCGGTTATATTTTGAGTCGGTTCATTTTGGATCCAGTTATTATTCAACTCGATAAAATTTTGGTTGGTTTAGTTATGTTTCAATGATATTATTGTTACACTTGCATTATTATAGAGTTTTGTTTCGTTGTAACTTTTAGTTATAATTTATTAAACACTTTTGGGAAAAGTGCAAAAATGACCCTATTAAATTTCGTAAGTGCAAATATAACCCTGTAAATTTTGAAAGTGCAAAACTAACTCTAAGTTTTGTAAAATTGTGCAATTATACCCATTTTACTCTATTCCGACATTGACTCACGGAAGTCAACATTTGACCAAAATGAAAAGACAAAATTACCCCAGGACACAAAACTGAAAATGAATGACAATTATACCCCTTCTTCTTCATCTTCAAACATTTTCTTCTTCTTCATCTTCACCTCCGTGCCACCTCCGCCACCCCTGCCTGTACCCACCGCATCATTAAGTTGAAATGAGAAATTAAAAGAGCGATTGAAACGAGCAATCACAAAAGATAGTAGATCCAACACCCAAAAGACCGTCTTTTAGAGCTTGAATTTCATAGAGAACCCACCCATGGTTGTCCGACCAGTTACAAAACGGAGGCCCAACCGGAGAATCAGATCCCAGAAGTTGCCTTCGTCTTTGCCCTACTCTTCGCCGGTGTAGTCCTCACCGCGCTCATCATAGCCTAAGTTCCATGTAACTCGTCGTGCTCATCACCGCTCCGTCGCCCCCTGCACTCACCGCCGCTACTCGTGCTGCCCAGAACCACCAGCTCTACCTTGAAACCCCAGCCCCGCCACCAGAAACCCCACCCTCATCGCTCCGCTAGCTTTGTGCCAACCACCTCCACCATAAACCCTAGCCTCATTGCCCTTCCCCACCACCCTCGTTGTCCATCCCCGTTGCTGTTATAAACTTCACCACCGCCACTAACCCCCACCTAGAAAGCCTAGCCCCAACCTTTCCCCCACAAAACCCTTCATTTTTCCCTCTCCTCCACATAAGTATTGCATTGCCGGGGTCTTCGGAGGAAAGACCTGTCACGCTGGAGGAAAGACTCACAATTGGGTAACGGCGTTGGTGGAGTGGCGGGCGTTGGTGGGGTGGCGCTGCCCGTTATGCCAGAGAGAATCCCAGATCTGGCAAAACAAAATAATATAATTTTAACAAAATAATACAAAGATTTTTTTGTTAAAAAGTAGGGAGAGCATTGCTGTCTTTTACTATTTTTGGTTTTTTTATTTTTTTAATAGAAGGGTAAAATGGTCATTTTAACGATTTCAAAACAATTTGACCGTTGACATTTTGATCTACGTAATCCAGGGTTATTTTTGTAATTTCATATTTTACAAGGTCATTTCTGCACTTTCAACCAAAACATAGGTTAATAACACACTTTTCTCAATACTTTTTATATTCCTTCACAGATTAATTTTTGAAATAAATATTTAGTCGACTTTCTATAATTACTAATTTAAAATCAGAATTCTCATAATTAGACATATCTCATTATTTGACTATTAATCATTAGATTTATATGCCAAATCGTATTGTATTCAAAAAAAATTATGAGTTGATTTACTACACTTTTAATAAATAAAAATTCTACTTTAATATCATAAGTATATCTAAAGAATTTATTAGTTTGATTCATAACCCACCTGACTTGATTTCACATTAAATGCTAGTTGACTTTTAATAACTACATCGTTTTGGGTTGATAACGTGTAGGGTTATAGCTTATTTATCGGGTTCAGGTTTAGGTAGCGTTCGTGTCCTGATTTTTGGTCATATTTGGGTTTTAGTTTGAATTCGGTCGTGTGAGTTTTGGGTTTGGGTGATATCTCTCAGGTCGGGATTCAGGTTGTGTTCGATCGTGACGGCTTTAAGTTTGATTGATATCTCTCAAGTCATAATCAAGTTTCAGGTTGATTTCAATCGTGTTGGGTTTGGGTTTGAGTCGACATCTCTCGTGTCAAAATCGGGTCACATGTTCAGTTTTATCATGTTGGTTGGGGTTTGATTTTTGGTTTGGGTCGGGTTGATTGACAGCTCCACTCCCTAATCCTTGGTCGCTTTCACTTGAATGTATTTTCAATAAAAATAAATTTAATTTAATAAAAATAAGTTGAGTTAAGTAAAAATATATACCTACTTTGTCCCATAATAAGTGGCACGGTTATTTTATTCCAAATCAAATTTTATAAATTTTGATCCTAAATATAAATTAATATATAATAATAAAAATATCATGTGAAATATTTATATATTCATATTAATATTAATTTTCTAAATATTAATTTTTAAGAAAGTCTCGGGAAAGGCGACATGTTCATAAGTTTATGGACAGTCCACTGTATTGTTTACCTTAAATTTTGTTATTTTAAAAATAAATTTAAATATTATATTTTAAAAGTTAAAACAAGTAATAATGTGTATTTGAATGTAAAAATATAAAAAATGAAAAATAATTTTAAAATTTAAAATTATTATGTTATTTAAGAAATGCAGTATACTCCATAAGCTTATATAAGTTACAACATTGGACTGTCTATAAACTTATGGACATACCGCCTGTCAGGAGACCCACTCTAAATTTTTATGCGAAATTGTTATATATAGGTAGAGATATTGAAGGTCAAACATGATCATTGAAAACTGTGAAAAAATTGTGCCATTTATTATAGGAAGGAGGGGGTATTTAATTTTTAAAAATAAATTTCACAAAATTTTGTTTTAACCCGACTAATTGTTAGATTGTGTAAATATGTAAATAATAAAAATTATAAATGAGGTGTTTTAAAAAAGGAAAGAAATTGGGCGGACTTTGCATGCGGTTATCTTAGACCATATGTAATCCATTTAGCTGAATTTCTTTCTCATTTTTCCCTCTTCGTTCTCCTCTCCTACGGTTGAGCTCCATTCATCTTCTTTCTCCGTTCACTTTGTTTCTAATTTTCATGTTCTCTCCCTATTCTCTCTCTTTAAGCTCCAATTTTCTCAGAATTTTCTCCAACTTATACTTGTCTCCACGCGATTCTCTCTTGTGGTAAGTTCATCGTAGTTTTTTTAATTGATTTTTTAAAATTTTGAAACTCTTTTTTAAAATTATTTTTCAATCTTAGTTTACAAATTTGGTTAATTTTGAAGATGTTTGTGGTGTTTGTGTTATGAAATAAAGTTTATAATGCCTCGTAGAGCATCTAAAAGTATGTTTCATCTAATCTGCTATTTATTTCATGTTACATCTAATCCACTATTTATTTCCAGTTTTTCTATAATTTCATAGTTGTGAATGATGTTTATTGCAGTCGATGACATTTTTGTAAATTGTTATTGATTTTTACACATGTATATACTTTTTTTTTTATGTTTGTGCAATTTTAGTTGATCGGTGTTTACATGTGTTTCATTTAAGTTTATTTTGTCAATGTTTCAATTCCGGTGACAATCAGCTGATACTAATGAGGTTTCATATATTTATCATTAATTTGATCTTCTAAGGTTGAGTCAAGCTGATACTGTTGGGTGGATAATGTATTTTGGATGAATTTCAAGGGGTGAGAAAGATTAAGCGTAAAAGGAGTGGATTGTTTGATATTAGTGTTTTTAGAAAGAATTTTGTACTATTTGTTATGGCTTAGATAGATTACTTTGACCATCATAGTTTTATATTAAATAATATTCTGTTGATGTTAATTTTTTGAGTTGAGAATTACATGTATTTTAATGAGTTTTCAATATTATATATGTCAGTTCTGTTTGTAAAATAAACTGTGTCAAAAAAATTCATTTTCAAAATAAAAGTTATGCATGTGTCTGTTTTCCTGTTGATGTTGTATGTATTTCGAGTTGATATTTATATAAATTTTGTTGAGATTCTTTCTTCACTTAGAGGAATTAGAGGAGGGAGAGAGTTTGTCCATTATGTTTGTGAACTTTTTTGCAAAGAGGTCCCTATAGTTTGTGAACCTTTTAAAGTTAACCTCGTGGATAGAATAACTAAAAAAGTACACCATATCTATTCACCACCTTGTGTTATTTATATTTGAATCCCTGGACTAACTGTTAGGCGGTCTAACAAAAATTTTTATCAATAAATTTAGTTTCAATTTAATTTTTATATTTAATTCGACCTGTAATGAATGTCACTCCTATCATAATACGATCATTATTATATTAAATGGCATACACAGTATAAGATTTAATGATTATTATCATTTTTCGGTACAATTCATTGGAGTTCGGTCCCATCCCTTTCAATTTAGTTTAGTCTATGTTAATTTAGCTAATTTCAATTTTAATGGATATGAAAGAAATTTAATGGATGGCCTTAGGATTTTGGTCCAATTACTCCTCTTCTTCTTCCCATAAGTCCTCTCATCTTCCTCCTTACGCCGCCGTTTGCCCTGCTACGCCGCCATTTGCCGCTTGCCCTCGCTGCATCGCCATATGTCGTTTGCCCTTGCTGCGCCATATGCTGTATGCCCTCGCTGAACCGCCGTACACATCTCTGGTGCCCTTTCTAGTCGGATTATTCTTCTCTAAAGAGCAGAAAAGCTGCCATTAACGAGAGGTGCTCCGAGAAGAGGGTCCGCGGCTGGGAAGCGATTCAGCGACTGGGGGAGGAGCAACCATGGATATTGAAACTGAGGCAAGCATAACGGAGATTGGTGAAGGGTTTGGGAATATTTTATTTTGAGGTTTTTTAATCAGTAAAATTGCGAAAATACCCCTGGCCATAACGAAAAATAATTCCGGTTTATCTGAAAACTACATTTGGGGACCAAACAATCATGTTGTATTTGTTGGTTGCTGAATATAAGCGGTATTGGCACCAGGGACTAAAATATGGTATTGCAATATATGTTGGGACCAAAAAACCAATTTAGTCAAAGTGACTAGGGACCAATAGACCCAACTTAAAAAATGGGAAAATTTCAACTGACATTTAAAAATGGAGACGAAAAAATGGAGTAATTGATGGAAAGAGCGGAGCTGGGGTGCCTTTGACAGATCGGGATGGAGCGACAGTGATTGTGTTAGGAGGGATGAAGCAGGAAGATGTTGAACGGTGATCGGAGATGGTGAGGAGCGGAGCAGTGGCAATCAATGGTGATGAGGGGATGGACAAGGACGAGCGGGGACGAGCGGAGTTGGGAGACAGAGGTGGACGACGAACGGGGGGCAAATGGTGTCTGGGGATGGGCATAGTAGCTAGCGAGACAGAGAATAGTGACGCACAGTGGTGATAGGGGAGGGAAGAGGACATGCAGAGAAAGGTAGAATGAGGTGGGTGACAATCTGGATGCGCAGGCGGCGAGGAAATTGAAGGAGGGGAAATAAGAGATGTAAAGGGCAAGACTCGGTGAGAGTAAGACCATATAAAATCACAACACAATAAACCTCACCCACACTCCATTTTTTAAAAATAATAATATATTCACTCTCTCTCCTAAACCACACTCACCACAAACTCTTCTCTCGAATCTAACTCCATAATCATAAAACTCTACTACACGATCAATTCCACATCAACATTGTGGTCCCCACATTGTTACACATTTCTTTCACACATTTTATATTTTCTACAATATAATATTAACTAGATTGCATATATATTTTTAACATGTATGTTTATGTAAATATACACAAACATTTTATTTCTATGAAAAAGAATTTTAAAAACAGAAGCCGAATGTTGAAATTGAAAAAAATGACATTAATAAAAATTATAATAATAATCTTAGAAAAACCAAATTTTAAATTACAATATAGAACTTGAAAGAGACGTGAAAAATATATCAATGTGGGCCACTATTTATAGGACATTATTCAATTTTTTCGCTGTTTAAAAATATATACTTTGAAGAGAAGTGAGTTTTGCGTGTTCCTTTCCGTTTAAATTTAAAAAATAATTAGGAATACACATGGCACATTACTATTGGACCATATTGGACCAAAAGAGATACAAAAAAATTAACTAGATTACATATATATTTTTAACACGTACGTTTATGTAAATATACACAAACATTTTATTTTTATGAATTAGAATTTTAAAAAAATAGAAGCCGAATGTTGAAATTTTAAAAAAGAAGAAAAAACCTTGATAAAAATTATAATAATAATCTTAGAAAAATCAAACTTGAAATTACAATATAGAATTTGAAAGAGACATGAGAAATGTATCAATGTTGGACACTATTTATAAGATAATGTTCAAAAAAAATCGCTGTTTAAAAAAATTACTTTGAAGAAAAGTGAGTTTTGCATGTTACTTTCAGTTTAAATTTAAAAAATAATTAAAAATACACATGGCACATTACTATAGGACCATATTGGACCAAAAGAGATTAAAATAATTCCCAAAATTTTCACCTCACGCACAGGCCTCGCCAATACTCACGTGGGGGGAAAGTTATCTCCTCTTTTTCTCCTCACACGACTTATCTTCACTCTCTCCTCCCATTCTCCACCAAACTCTTCCATTGTGAAAGAAAACTCCCAAACTACCCCTTCTCACTTCCTTACACTCTCCCACTACTATTGCTCTTATGAAAAAGACGCGGTCTTAACCGGTTTAGTCCTCGAGCTGACCACTAAAACTGGCCATCACACTCACTAAATGGATTCCTGCACCGGTAGGTCTTATATAAAAGGAAAGTAGATGCCTCATGGGATAACCACACTTTAATTATTGGATAGGAATTATCTGTAGAGACCCATCAGGTAGTTACAAAGATGCAAAAATATTAAAAGGAATGTCATATTTGTTAAGTTTCAGACATTAACATCTCATCATAATGTCTTCAGGTTTCAAGCCTGGGAGAATCTCTGTGTAAAGAAAATAGGATATGTCCGGCCAATGATAGAAATTAACACATAGGATGGAGATCGATATCTTTGAAAACACATTTCCTATTTCACTTGTAATTACTCTAGCACTAGCATAGCACTAAACTTTCATCTTGATTCTTGAAGAAGCAAATCTTTTGCCTTTATCTTTTGCAACAAATTATCAAGTTATATCTCTTACAATCGGGTTGGGGTAATAATATAAACCTCCCCGCCACTGACGGTTTCACTTTTCTTTTAAGAAGAAAAGATAGAATATAAAAAACAATTTGTTGGTTGGAGGGAAAATAAATGTGGTCGTGTGTGAGTTTTAGTTTATAGTGTGAGAACATCAATCCCCCTTTCAATAATGTTTTAGTTTACTATGGCTCCCACATTATTTTATATTATATATAGGTGCTCTACAATTTGGATTTATGGCCACACAAGCCAAAATGGTGGTGATGATGTAACTTTCTGTATAGAAGTACGTTAATGAGTTGGAACCTAGAGGATATACTGGGAAAGTAAGGTTATCAAATTTATAGGGTTAAACACTTAGGTGTCCTTCAGTTTCTACGTATGTAGTAGGGTTGGTTTCGTGTCATGCCACTAGTACATGAATGAGGTGTCAACCGCAGTTAAAGTGGTCGTAGGATGGCGTTTATTGAACGTCGTCTCTAGCACTGCGGTTGTTCGACGTACCATAATAAAAGACCACTATGTTCTAGTGAATACCACGACAGTGTGTTCTGCCATGTACCACTTTTTAACGTTGCCCAATGTTAGGGTACCAAAATTTCCATCCTTTAAACATCCGATATGGGATCTTGTTTTAAAAATTGGTATGTCGTTGGAATTGCTAATAGTTGTGGTTTATGAAATTGGAACTTATGTCAGTTTCTTTCTGTAACGTGCAAATGAAATGTTGATCCAAGTTTAATTACGATATCAGGTCAAATATAAAAAATTGTATTCATTTCCCCAATTTACGAATCAGAAGTGGTGTTTGTCTATGACGACAAGGCTATACGCACATATTCGTCTCGAAACTAAAATCATTTCCATAACACTTCATGCCTCACAACCAAACAAAATCAAAAACAGTATCTATTGGGAGCGCTAGTGACAGGAATTTATTTTAAAATCTCTTGACATTGAATTTGGAATTAACTACATAACATGTAGTATTGTATTAAAAATGAACAAAAAGCAAATGGTATTGGAGTATATTGTAATGGGCATGGAAGGTATTCAATAAATTCTATCCGACCTGACTTCTTAAAGACAAGGCAAAACCTTAGCCGATGGGGGCCGCCGTCACAGAACAACCACATTCTAGCATACCCCCTTCCCAATCTCCCCAACATCCCTACCCACATAACCAACCTCGTATAGATCTCGTAGCGGTTGTGTTCCAGATCCATAGTCGGAGTTTCCATATCCGTCGCTCGGTGGTTTAGGGTGTTGCGGACTTGGTCGTACCTTAGTGTTGCAAACTCATCTCGCGCCCGGGAACCCTTCAGCCGAGGGTTCCGCTATCTCATGGTGGTGGATCACGAGGTGGTGCTCGTTCCTATAGGTTCATGGTGATGCTCCTGGTGTGCTAATGACGGCAGGATCATGTTGTGGGTTCGTATTTGCATTTTGGGTTTGTGTTCACCTCTCGAATCATATCTGCTCCAGCTGAAGATCGTAGGCCACGGTGGGCTCTTAGTGTGCTCATGGAAGTTGTAGGCCGTGAAGGTCGTAGGCCACGACGGGTTCGTGTTCGACGGTCAACTCAGGTCTGCTTCGATGGGTCAGACTCGGAGGGTGAAGTCTGAGCGTTTGGTCGACTCGGCGTATCAGACTTGGCTAGATCTACTTTGATGGGTTAGACTCGGATGACTCGGTTGTTTCACATCTACTCCGGTAGGTCAGACTTAACTAGTAAATATTAGGCGTCTGGCCGACTCAAACTACTCGGTGGCTTAAACTCGACGTTTGGTCGACTCGGACGACATAACTCTACATTTGACTCGGTTGTACTCAGTCACCGGAGACCTACACGGTGGCATTCATGTTACTTTCTCTTTCAATATTTCTTCTTGTTCCTTGCATCAAACTCTCGACAGCAAATATAGGGCATCATCGGGTTTTTAATGGAGCGACGGTTTCATTTCCACCGGTACACCTTCGGTGACAGCGACAAGTAGATGGTATGATATATCTTATTAATTATGGTGACTGAACATTTCTGGCGATGTCATCAGTTTTTTAATGTTTCCGGCAAGGTCATGGTTTGGATGTGGGGGTATTTCTTTTTTAATTTATTTTTCTATACTTTTAAATATTCTTTTACTTTTTGGGATGGGATGCTCTTAATTATTATTTTTGTTATTTTATTTTATTTCGTTTAGTTTTTTATTATTTTAATTTTTTCTTCTTTTTTCAGATTAAAATGGGTGTTATTTAAAATGGTTTTTTGTTTTCAAGAATCAAGTAGGAACTGTGTCTGTCAATACTTTTTTCTGGCAGTTTGTAGTCCGGTAAAATTTGATTGAATTCAGATTTAATATCCAAAGAGACGCAAATAGAAATCCAACTCAAAGTCATTAAAACTACGGACTTTTGGCGATACTATTTTTCTAAGAATTTAAATCAGATTTGTAGACTTTGATCTCACTACTACAAATTAGAGCTATCGTAACACTTTCCCTGCAACACTTATTAAAAATGTTACAATAGCTAATAAAGTGTTACTTAAACCTTTGAAAAGTGTTACATAAATATTGAAAAGTGTTACGTTAGATCTTATGCAACATCGCCTAAGGTAATACTCGTAAAAGTGTTACTTTAGGTGCTAATAATACTAAGTTGAACCTATTGCAACACTTTTACAAGTATTATCTTAGGTGATGTTGCATTAAATCTAACGTAATACTTTTTAAATTTTAGGTAACACTTTTCAATATTTATGTAACACTTTTCAAAGGTTTAAGTAACACTTTATAATCTATTGTAACATTTTTAATAAGTGTTGCAGGGAAATTGTTACATTAGCATCAGTTTGTAGTAGTGTCTATTAGGATATTCTGACCAATTATATTTTTAATTTGATTTAATTGGTATTTAAAGCGTTTTGGGGTCAAGTTAGAGATAATTCTACGCACTAGAAGTGAATTTTATATACCGATGAAAAATATTTTTGGCAAATAAAATGACTGGTTTTAGTCTCCTAGTTTAGGAAAATGATCTTAATAGGTTAAATGGAGACATACCAGATCTTTAGTTAGGTAGATTCTTATATTTTGTTTTGATTGCTTTAAATGTTTGATAAGAGGTGTGGATGGAACATTTTGCATGCGTTTCATTTGATACTTCACTGTATTTGGTTTTGGTGGTAGTCTCAGGTAGATATAACTGTACACTATGGTTACACAGTGACAACCACTTATCTTGGTGTGCCCTTCTCATTGCCACATAAGCATTTGCTTAGTATTATAATATTGATTACTGCATTTGTCAGTCTTTCTATTTAAGCCATTGCGTCCTTAGATTGGAATTGTAATATTTAGTTAACGCCTCGGTGTATATTGGATTTATCCCATATCATATGTTGTAATTGCACACTGTGCAAAATTGAGTTTAATGAAAAAATGATGAGAACCTTATAAACTCCCATCCCAATGAAGATTTAATTATAAAGAAATGCATGGGCATGGCGAGAAAATCATCCCCAACCTATTGTTGTCTAAACTTGGAAGCAGGTTTGGAGTGAACAACTGGCACCACCATCATCTTGTAACATATGTTTCTGAGTAGACCTAGCATACGATAAAAAACAACGAGATTCTTAAAATTAAATTCTATGTCAACATCACTAGGTCGCGAAGAGATGAACGTAATAATAATGTTCGAATAAAAATATACCTTGCATTTTATTCACGGGTACGAGCAAGCATGATGGTCAAGGATTTCTTAGCCAAAATCTAAATTTTCAGATAAGATGTAACAATGAAATGCTATGGCAAAGTAGATTAACTACATCTGAATCTCTAGTATAGATTGCTCATTTCACTTAACATTACATAGCAATCCGTATTTATTAAAAACTTATCCGAATGAACATCTACCAGTTTTGAAGCCTAAAGAGATGTCAAAATACCATAGAAATTGAATTTGGATGTCCTCTATTCGTGATGAATTCATTCGTGATGAATTCATGTAATCAAATTGGAGGTTTAATAATGTGCTTAATTTTCTCAAATTAAATTTTACGGATAATTTAAGTTATATATATAATATATATATTAATAGTTTATAAAAAAATTAACTTAATTTTTTTATATAATATTTAGTTTAATAATATTTTCCACGATGATATTATTACTTATATACCGATTAAAAGATATAGTTGAACGTATCTTCATTAAGTTATCGAAAAAATGTGCCGTTTATCCTGAATGGAGACACTAGCGATATATGCTTAAGCAAATATTGGTCAAATGGCCATCACAAGGTGACAAGAAAACAGGGAAACAAACACATTCTAAACCAAAAAAAACCAGAGTTCTTGATCACATTGAAGATGTATTCTGTCAATTATCCAACGACTCAAAGGATTAACACAAAAATCATCTGATTTTCCCAAAAATAGAACAGATTTTGTCTGAAGAGGATAATTCTTTTTCTAATTTTGAATCACAAAAAATATAAAAGCACCAAGGCTGCTGTATGAGAACATGTCTGTTTCAAGAAGATCATACTTTCATTCAGAAAGAACGCCCCTTTTGAAAGCCAATCACAACATTTCCCGCACCTTCTCTGCCCCCAATCCCGGCGTCGAGATGACCACTCATCCTCCGCCTTCCCGCGGCGCCGTCTACCTCGGCGTCGACGTCGGCACCGGCAGCGCTCGTGCGGGTACCGCCTCTTTCCGCCCGTTGTTGTGTTATTGGTTTTGTTGTTTTTTTTATGTTTGACCTTTTGACTGTATCTTGAAATGGAATTTTGATAAAGTTTCATTCTTGATTGGGTATAAATGTATTGCCCCTTTTGTGAGAAGAAGGCCATGTAGGATAGTTTGAACACATTCAGTGTGTTTCTGTGAGTGTAAGGTATAGTCAGGCAGTGATATGTGTGTAGGGAGAATGATTAAAAAGATGAGGAAGATGGGTATTGTATGTTTTTAGTTGGTTTGTCCTTGGATAGACTATATGGTAATTCTTTCACAGCATGCGGAACCTTTCAGGATGAAATTGAATGCTAAGTAGGTGTGTCGATAGACACATAAGTTGTTGAATCGGCCATCTGTCTGAACTGACTCAAACCTTTTGGTGTGGATAGGCACATAAGTTGTTGAATTGCAGCATGCTGAACCTTTTGGGGGGATGTTGAATGCTAAGTAGCTATCTTGCCTCCAACTTTTTGTATCAGTTGATCAGTTATGGTCTCTTCTGTCGTAGGTCTCTTTGATGAGTGTGGAAAGCTGTTGGGTTGTTCAAGCAGTCCAATTCAGATTTGGAAAGAAGGTGACTGCATTGAGGTAATTGTTTGAGCTAGGTGTAGTAGTCTGCAACAAGTCTAGAACTTGTTCTCGAATACAAATTTGAGCTGGCATCTAATAGTTGAGAATGCTGTTAGTTGCACTTTGTTCTTTTCCTTTTGCACCTCCCTTCTCTCTTTCTCCCTCAGGGACACGTACACACAAAAGTTGGTAAACATAGTGCTCTCAGTTGACTGTAATATAGAAGTATGCTGTCACAAAATTTGTCTTTGCCATTATGTTTAGATTTCTGATGCATATGCTCTAACTTTAAATTCCAGCAATCTTCAACTGATATATGGCTTGCAATCTGCACCGCCGTAAAAGCAGCTTGCTCCCGTGCAAATATTTCCGGGGAAGAAGTAACTAGTATGGGATTTGCTGCTACTTGTTCCCTTGGTTCGTTATCCTTTTATCCCAGATCTACATATATAATCAAAACAGCAACACCAAAATTTGCCCAGTTTGTATTCCTTTCGTTGAATTAGTGCTTTGTGAGTGGACTGAAGTAATTCTGAAATGCAGTTGCTGTGGATTCTGAT
>JAULKM010023826.1:0-14039 GCA_032355605.1 Rubia tinctorum
GGTGGCATCATCACGAAGAAGCGGCTGGTGACTGGCTCTTTTCTCTGCAAATTCAAGCCATAGGAAACTCATTCACATACATTGACTGGAACATGAAGAAAAGTTGCAAATGGATAAAAGATGAAGCAGGGAATAAGATGCATGATCCATATTAGGAGAGGAAAAATGCATCTCAGATTCTCCAACAACTCATCCTACATTCTGTACAAAGATTGTCTCCCTCAAGTAGAAACAGTTTGAACTTGCACATCAGTTTAAAAAATAATGAACCATGAAGAAAATAAATCATCTTCAATCAACTTAACACCCCAAAAGAGAGAGAAAATAAATCAAGGGCAGTCTCACCGAATTATATCTTCTGAAATTTGGGAGAGGTGATGGCTTAAGGGCTGATGCTCCTTCGGAATCTTCAGTTCATTAAAAGAGTCTTAGAAATTGGAAGCTCGTGTAACCAAACCAAAGGAAAATGGAGGAAGGAAAATACAGTAAATGTTATTATGCTAAACCTGTGTTCGCACTCGGAGCATTAGCCATTTCCAAACGACAGACTAGAGTATTTCTCACTTTTAAACTGAAGAACTTGCAAATATATCTGAACACCAAAGAACAAAGAGAGATGAAAAAAAAATTAGGATAAAAGGATCTCTAGACTAGAGTAAAGAACATTTCTTTTGGAATCTGAAATTTCAGATAGTGACTTAAAATTAACAAGTCAAACCCTGGAAACCTGAATCTCTGTCAAAGTAAAATGAGGGAAATGAAAAACAAGAATTTACCTTTTCTCAACAGTTCAGCAACACAAGCCCTGCAAATAAAAGGAGTCCAAGTTTTGCAGAGGTAGCTAAGCTGTGTAACTTTAAAGCGCATTTACTATTGCTACCAATATTTACTGCTTACTAGGAGCTGTGTTCAGAGTCTATTTTGGTGGAAGAAAGAAAAATGGCAGACGATGGCGCCTAGAGTTGAGCTTTTTCCGTTTCTGGTATTGCGCGGGATTTGAGTATCTCTCAAACTTAAATGTTGGTCCCCACTCCCAACCAAACTCTTTTTCTTAATCTTAATGTTTTTCTTCATGTATATTTTGAAATTAAACATCATAAAGAAAATCTAACCGTTTCAAATTTTAAATCAATTCAATCTATTTTAAAAAAATGATATTACTCCGAAGTTTTATACAATGTGTGTCGAACCACGATCTGATAGCTGAATCTTGCTATAGTATGATTGAATGTAAAACTCACACTTATTTAGGCTCCGTGTATTCACATTTGTAAGTGAGTACAAATCGATACAAAGTACAAAACATATATCAAATATGATATTAAAAAATCAATCAGAAAACATACTATTATTTCCTTAATTTTCTTTTATTCGTTCTATAACTCTATTACCTCCTCAAGCGAAATATAGGATTGCTAGCCACGAAGAGCTTGGTATGCGAGAATTCAAATTGAGAACGAGGTAGACCATATGTAAAAATGTCAGCAAGTTGGAGATCATAAGAAACATGAGATACCTTTAAATTTTCCAGAAGACACCATCTCACGTACAAAATGATAATAAATATCTTAACTTTATGCAAAACTGAATTTTGAGCTAGAAAGAGAGTATTGTTGGTGGTACATGATTCAACACACGTAACTCCCTAAGAAGATCCATTAACCAGACTAGTTTCGCTGTAGTATTGGCCATAACACAATATTATGATTCCGAACTAGAGAGACAATGGGCTGCTTCTTAGAATTCCAAGAAATCATGTTACCACTAAGAAAAAAGCTATAAGCATATGTAGACCTGCACGTCTCTACACAACAAGGCCAATCAACATCATAATAGCCAAGTACTAAAAAAGCGGATGAATTTTCCTGAAAAACCAAACCATAATGAAGAGTACCAAGAATATAGTGCAAAATCTGAGTAACAGCTTGAAAATGGTCATTAGTAAGAGCTTGCATAAAATGACTGACCGTATTGACAGCATGAGACAATTCGAAATGTGTGATCGATAATTGCTGAAGTGCACCAACTAAAGATCGATAAAGAGTAGGCTTACCAAACTCCTTACTTGAAGAGCGAAGTAGTTGTTAAAAGGCCATAAGAGGCGTGGAAGCTGGAACAGAATCCTGCATTCTTGCGAGCGTCAAGATGTCATTGGCGTATCTTGCATGGCTAAGGAATAAGGCGTATGTAGTGATAACAATCTCTAAACCCAATAAATATTGTAAGGTATCAAGATCGGTGATCTTGAACATATGATTCACACGATCAATAAAATTATGAATAAGAGAACCATCATTGCATGTAAGTATAATGTCATCCACATAAACCAATAAATAAAGAAAAGAGACACCTTGTGAATACACAAATAATAATGTATCAGAAGAGCAACAAAGAAAACCTAAGCTAATGAGATAAGAACTGAAACGTCGAAAACAAGCACAAGATTCTTGTTTCAAACCATAGATAGCCTTGCACATACATCATATATAGTTCGGGCACATGGTCTTTATAATCAGAATACTTCTCTATGTAAATCAGTGAGTCAAGAAAACCATTCAGAAATACAATTTTAACATCTAACTGATGTAACATCCATTGACAAACAACCACCAAGGATAAAACTGTACGAACTAAAAGTATGATTATAATCAAAACCTAGAAGTTGTGAAAAGACTTGTGCAACAAGTCTCGCTTTGTCACGATCTAGCGAACCATCATCCTTGTACTTCAAATGAAACACCTACTTTGAACCAACAACATTAACATGCGGATGACGAGGGACTGAATCCCAAGTCTTCTGAGTGTGAAGCACTTCCATCTTGGTTTCCATAGCAGCAACCCAATCAAGATACTTGACAGTCAAGTGATAACTTTTTAGCTCAATTTTAACAAATAAAGTGCTCAAAAGACCAGATATATCATAATAAAAAAATCCGTGTACCTGAGAGAGCCAGTAGGCAAGCTAGTGGCTATCGAATTACGAGAAATAGGCTCACATGGCGGGGGAATCGCTGAACTCGAGGAGGGCACAATCTGAGGTGTCGCGCGTTGGAAATTGATAAATCTAATTTAGCATAATATCAGTTACTCCCTTTGTCCCACCCAAACCTGCAGAAAGAGAAAGCTAATGTTTTAATTTGAGAAAGATGAAAATATCAGAATGCCCTTCTTCTTCCTCCTTTCACCCTCCCCTGCCCGCCAATCACCACAACGACGGACCACTACTGCCGTCGCGCCACCTCTCTTCCACCACCTAATCATCCCTCATTGACCAGCCACTACTCTCTAAAGCAACCCCAAGAAACCTAAGCCCATAAAATCAAAACCTAGAAAATCAAAACCCAGAAAAACAAAATTGAACGAATTCGGGGTGTTGTACTACGCCGGTGAGAAGACGTCATCGACCACGGTAGGTCGATCCTTTTGCTCCACATCCGCGTCAGTGATTTAGGGTTTTGGGTAGAAGAAAAAGAAGCTGATTTCGAGCGGCAAGGATTTGGGAGAAGAAGAAGGGTGTCGCGAGTGAGAAGAAGAATTGGTGACCAAAAAGAAGGAGAAGAAAGGTGGGAGAAAGAGAATAATAAACGGTGGCATAGGTGAGAAGAAGAAATGGTGGAAGAAAGGGTGCTCAGGTGAGAAGAAATGGTGGAAGAAAAGGGGTGGCGTAGTAACCAAACAGAGAGAGAAGGAAAAAAGGGATCCGGTGGGACGCTAGGGTTTGGGTGGAGAAGAAGAAGAGAGTTTCAAATGTAAAATTTTAGATTTTAAAGGGTAGTAGGTCTTTTGATATGTTAAAATTTTCTTTAAATGGAAAGTGTGCAAATTTGGCTGGAACAGGCTAAAAAGAAAAGTGTGCATATATGGTTGGGACAGAGGGAGTACTATATTAAAGATCTCATCATATATGTAATCAGTCTGAATCTATCTAAGAGTTTAGATTACCTTTGAAGTGTGCCTTCTATGAAGAAACGTTCAACTACAGAGACGGGAATGTAAGATCCGATCCCTCTGTACTTATCCACTCAGAACGATCGGACCACCATACAGTTGCCAGCTTAGAACAAATCAGCAAGCAAAGATGATCACGTTTTCCTCCTCTTGTACGAAGAGGTTAATTTTATGAGAATGGTAGGAATATTGGTTTCTAATGTTCAGGTCTTCCAGAGTTCTAATGATTATCTTACTGACCATTCTTGTATAATAACTATTTATACTATATAACCATAAATTCTAGAAACCCTAATTCTAGTCAATTTGAGCCTAGCCTAATTAGATTATATGAGTTCTAAAATCAATTCTCATTTAATTACTATATGGGGTCCTTGCCCAATAGTAATTTTTTTCATCCAGTTTCATGTTTTGTGTGTGATCCTATAGATTCAGTCATAAAAAGATGCAAGATAAATACAATTGATGATAGAAAATCAAAAATTGTTTCTAGCTAAACATTCCAATTACTCAAAATAATTGAATTAATTATCTTTGTAATTAATCCTCCAACTATATTAGGAAAATGAACATTGATTTCAAACAATCTCCCACGTGTCCTTTAGAACAAGTGTGCATTCGTATTCATTTGTCACTTTATGTCTTCATATGATCATAAGGTAAGATAATATGTTATCCCTATCTAGTTCAAATGTATTTCTCGAATTTCCTAGTCAAACTGTTATAACTGATGATTAATCCATAATCCATCTGAGCACATGCATGCATTTTATAGTTCCAAATCTCAGAGAGGTCCATAAGATAATAATCTCATGTAGATGAGAAGACATTGATGCGCACCTAGAAGCGTGTGTTTCCTAATGCAGTTAGCATAATTGTTAGTAGCTTTTGTGTGGTTAATTGCTAGGTTTAGGTGAGTTTACACCACAAGGGGTTTAGATAGCCTTTGTTGGTTTTCTTATCCAAATCCCTCGTTTTGTAGATTATTTAGATCTAATGGATTCTATGTTCGTATGAGCATCTAGATCATATTTTGTGAGCTTCATTGTAGATCGCTCGTAAGCACTTCAGAGTAGACTTGGTGAAGGCCATTAGCAAGAATGGTAGAAGATATTTAAGGTCATTCGCAAGGGTGGTAGTAGACCTAAGGCCACACTCTTAATCGTGGTAGTAGATGGAATGCATCAAAGAGAAGGAGTTGAAGTCTAGAAGACTTGGAAGACTGGCACGGCTTGTGCCCCTTTGCACAGCCTGTGCCAACCAAGAGGACCGTGGGGCTAATTAATGGAGAAGGTTGTGTCCTTTCATATGATTTGTGCACCTCAAAAGTCAAGAAGTTAAGATTTATTCCGTGCCCCGCAGCCATATGCACGACCACTATATTAGAATACAAAGAACTCAACTCCAGTCCGCAGCCCACAAGGAACTGCACGGGCCGCGCCACTCAGACAACCAAAACGCTCCTTCAGTTGGTGGTACATGAGGAATTTCATGGGTCACTCACTTAGTTGGACAAGAAACCGTCTCCAGTTGGCGGCCCGTGTGCTTTTGTATGGGCTGTGCAACGCGGGTCGCGTTTTATTGCACCGCCTGTGCTGACTTTGCTACTAGGCAGGGGCGGACCTACATGGGGGCTGGAGGGGGCTCCAACCCTCACCGAGATGAAAATTACGGAAAATTTCCCCCTCTAATAAGTGAAAAAATTGAGATTTTTTTTCACAAATAGATCATCCCTCGCTATATATGTATCTTGGCTCTGCCCCTGCTACTAGGGTTTCCCTTTATTTTGGGACTCTTTAAGACCTATTTTTTCCTACTATTTAAGGAGCACTAGTCTACTAGGGTTTAGAGGTCCTTCGTAATTGTAGTTTCATTTTCCTAGTTCTAAGAGTAGGTAGAGAGAGAAAGGGACTAACCCTTCTCTCTTTTTTGATTATTTCCTAAGTTACTATTATGACATTGAATCCAATGCTTGAATTGGGTTCAATGTCCATGAAGTAGTGTAATTACTTGGAGATTTAATTTGTATTCACGATTTGGTAGTGATTTAGTTAGATTCTAGGCCTCCCTATCTTTTATGTCTATGAATATCATGTTTGATTGATCTTTACGTTCTTGTGAAATGCATGTTATATATCCTATGATACACCATAGTCATATGTTCCATGTATTGTGCTAGGCTTGTTTTCCCCTTGGGAGTGTCCGGTTAGGATAATGTGGGTTCGTGAGTCCTCGGCTATGTGAGTGTATGCATATAGGATAGTGAGCACCCTTCTAATTAGCGTATGCCTAATTTTGGCTGGATGTAATGTGCCCCGAAAAATAAAGGCATGATAGTTTGTAGCAATTAGGGTTATAGTGTAGTGACCATTGTCATTTCAACCCTAGAGTCATCATGAGACGACGATTCCTTTGCCTCAATAGACTTAGGAAGAAGTGTCCATAATCGAGTGCTCGAGATGTAATTCCTTTATGTTTATAGTGGAGTACTCGAGATGTAATTTGTTTTATCCCTTTTAACATTCACGTTATAAACATGTTTATCCAAATCAAGAAAGTATTGACCATTTTTAAAACTTTGTTGAACCATAACACATTCATTTTAAATAAACTGAACAGCGATCCACACTCCGCAGTGTTTGTTAATAACACCAACCTTTTCACGGGAGAGCAGTACTAACTCGTTGAGCGCTGGAAAGATCAAAGATAAAGATATATATATATATATATATATGTTTCTCTCGTATGCTCACTACCAACTACTAGAAAGTAGCTAGTGGCAAGTGGAAAGTTTGGGGTTGTCTACATAGATGCTAGAATTCGAGAGTTAATAATGCACAACTCACAATCGGGCGTCACTTCGATTGTGTGTCAGGAATAGTTAGTGCTATAAACATAGGATTTGGGGGAGGAGGGGGGGGGGGGTTATCTAACAACTAATAATAATGCAAACAAGAGAGATTAAATTATATTAGACTATCATTGGGGATATTTGCGTATATGACTGATGAATGACACTGATTCTAGATTCTATCGTATATAGGACATATAAAACCTATCTCATGTCTATGTCACAAAGTGTGGGTGAGAGTCGGCCATTCCCAATCCGTCACACAAAGATTCATCTACATCTTGTTGGCTATTACCACTACCTCCATCATTACGGAAATTGTGTCAATAAACTAAGTATCTGCTCCTCTTTCCCCATAAAAACTCACTCCCAAAGCTAACGACCCCCCTACTTAAAGGATCAAGTGCCTAAGCAGTCACCTTGCATCGGTAGTAATCGTTCAATATGAGAGTAAAAAAATACATCCCGATACTTCACTATGGATGATTTTCCCTAGAGGTAAAGGAATAGGCATATCGTGATGACTCTAGAGTTGAAATGACAATGGTCGCTACACGAAAACCCTAGTTGCTACAAACTATTATGCTCATCCTATCGGGGTACACCAAGGGTGTTCACACCCCCGTTAGGGATCTCGTTCCTAACATGAGCATTATTACACGATGATCCAGTCAAGTTAGCATATAAGGATCAGAACGGTAATCTCGATCATATATGAACGCACTCACAAAACCGATACTCATAAATTACAATATACATAACCCAACAATCCCAAGGTAGCCATCAAGCCTAGCATGATAGCATATCACATATGAAACTACGGTGCATCATAGAATATACGTAACATGCATCTCACCAGAATAATAAGCACAAGTCAAACAAGAATATTCATAAACATAAAAAATAGGAAGATTTAGAATCTCATGAAATTATCACCTAGTCATGAATACAAATAAAATCCCCAAGTAATTACACTACTCAATGGACATTGAACCCAATACAATCACTGGATTCAATGCCATAGACATAAACTAGGAAATAGTAAATTAGAAAAGAGGAGTTAGTTTCTTTCTCTCTCCACGTACTCTTTTCTCTAGGAAAATGAAATTTCAACTCCTTTAACCCTGGTAAACTACTGCCTCATTATATAATAGATGGGGCCTTAGAGAAGCCCAAAACAAAGAAAAACTCTAGCAGCCAAGTTGGCACGGGTCGTGCAAAAGTACATGGGCGACATAATAGAGGCTTTCCTTGGCCAAACTGATCATGCGGTCTGCGCAAAGTCACGTGGGACACCGGCTAAAGAGCGTTCTTAGCGATTTGACCGGCGTAGCCCATGCTGAATCTTGCAGGCCGTCATCGGGCGTCATAATCCTTGGCTTCTAATGGCGCAGCCGAGCAATAAGTCGCGGCATCCGCGGCATGCGGACTAGAGGTCAGTTTCTTCCTATTATGAGCACACGGGACGTGCCAAAAGACACAACCTGTGTCTGGACTTAGTCGCATCGACCATCGGTTTGGCACAAGCAGTGTAAATGTACACAGGTCATGCCAGTCTTCACTTCTTTCCATATTTTGACTCATTTTTTTCAACGCATCCCATCTACTACCACAATTAAGCGTGTGGCCTTCGGTCTACTACCATTCTTGCGAATAACCTTCAACTATCTTCTATCATTCTTATGAATGACCTTCACTAAGTTACTCCAAAGTGCTTATGCGCAATCTAAAAATAAGCTCACAAAATAGAATCTATATGCTCGTAAGGACATAGCGTCCATTAGATCTAAATAAGACACGAAACAAGGGATTTAGATAAGAAAACCAACAATGGGCATCTAAACTCCTTGTAATGTAAAGCTACTTAAACCTATCAATCTACCGTACTAAAGCTACTAAAAGATAAGCTAAAAGGCATTAGGAAACAGATGCTTCTAGCGTCTCATCAAATCCCCTACACTTAAACCTTTACTCGTCCTCGAGTAAACAAGAACAAGCAAAAATCTAAGTGGAACATAGCATGAAAAGAGTTCCCCAAAACACCCAACATTTATTCTTAGACTACCCTAGCCCTAAAAGACATAAGAATCTCTCACACTCTCATATCCTAAAGAAACTAAGACAATCTATCCAACCAACATACCAACTCAAAGGTGAGGTTCAAAAAATATGAATGTGTGAAACTAAGTTACTCTATCAAAAGATAATCTAAGAGAAGCATAGGATAATTTTCAATTTCTCTCATTTTCTCGCATTTTTCTTAGGAGCCCTTTCAGGGTTTCATCCGCATCCCATAATTTGTTTCTTTTTCAAAACTCACTTCTCACATTTTCCACACCATTTGGCCTCATTTTTGCATAGTTTTTCTCAACCTATACGGGCATTTACCATTGTTCCCTAACTCTGCCGCCGCCGCCGGGAACGACGAACTCCACCGCTGGGTCAGATTTTTGTATCCATTTTTTATTAATTATTAAATTTCTTTATTCTTTAAAATTAATTTAGAATATATATAGTATTTCAAAAAGTACAAATACAGGGCATGATTTAGTAAAATACAAGGCGTGATATAGCATTTCACAAAAAAATTAGCCCTTTCTCTCTTTGCAAAAAGGGTTGGGACAAAGGGAGTACTGTATTTTGACCCCAAAATTTGATCAGTTTCTATTCTGGTCATACTCTTTTTTAGGGAATCCAATACTTTCTTTTACTCCCTCCGTCCTGAATTAAATTGCATAGAATTATTTTTACGATTATCAATAAACATGTTTAACCGTTAATATATTTAACTACATATAATATCTACAAACAAAAGTTACTTTTTAAATATGCGGTCAAAGTTTAATAGTGAATAGAGTCAAACAGTAAAGTGTGCAGTTTAATCCGAGACAGAGAGACTATGATTATCAAATTGACCAATGACCTACATTCAAGTGGCCTATTACATTGGGCAAGATATGAGCTAGGTTCATTTACACAAAAACACTAAACATAGACAAAGGTTTGTGCAAGACCGTCTCACAGCGAGACTAAAGATTAATGTGCAATATTATGAAGATTAATTAGAGATGGAGTTCCAAATATAATTTTAAAAAATTTGGGAGAGTAAGGAGGATCTGGGTGCAAATATCATTTTTGGGGAGTGCTGGGCATAAATAATTGGTGAACTAATGATTCCGGGTCATAAGAATCTCGCGGATCAATAATCCGAGTCAGAGAAATTCGCGAAGCAATTTTTTTCCTTCATTTCTGCGCAATGCGTTGGTTTTACCATTAGATTTAATGTTTTATTTTCAACACTTGATGTTTCAACGAAACATTTTGATGTTTTTACATAATCATTTTTCCACTAAAAACATGTGTATTAAAGTTAATTTTTAATCTTTTATTGTAAATATTGTGTTTGCATGTTAAACTTTGAACACTTTATACATGTTAATGCTAGTTAGTGATATTTTATTATCTTAAATTTTAATTTATACTTTCATTTTGATTGATGTGTTAGTTTTCAGTGCATCTTTTTAAAAATTGATATTGATATTTTTTTTGAAATATTATATTTTTTACTTTGTGCATCCTTTGAGATTTCAACGTTGAAAATTCTATATTTAAAATTTTAGTACAGATATTTTAATTTTTCCGATATCAGTGTCACATTTCGATGTGGTACTTGATGTTTTAAACTTTATATGTATTTGATTTTTTAATGTGTTTCTAGTGTATAGTTTTTGTTTATATATATATTCTATTTTGATGTGTATTATAGAGTTTTCAATTTGATGCAGATTTTAGTATTTTTATTTTATGTTTCAACTATTTTTATTTTGATGTATTTTTTAGTATTATCATTTGATGTTTAATTATTTTAATTTGATGTGATATTTTAGTGTGTGAATTTGTTACTTAACTATTTTCAATTTAATACATTTTAGTATATTTACTTGATATTTAACTATATTTATGTGATGTGTACATTTAGAATTTATTTGAAGTTTAACTATAATTTAGAGTGTTTTCCTGTTTTCATTTGATGGTTAACCCTTTTTTAGTTGGCAAATTTTTGGGAAAGACCATCTCTTCATAAACATATGGAAAGACATAGTTGAATTAAAATTATAGAAATATAAAAGGTTTTAATTACAATATTGAAAATTTATTATGCAGCAGTTTTAAGTTTATGACCCGATTTATGCTACCTAAAAGTTTTACCTTGATTTATTCTAATTTGCAGTTTGAACCTTTGTATTTCCATAACTTATGGAAAGACCGTCTTTCAAAAGACAGACTCCTTTTAGTTTGATGTCTATTTTAGTGAAATTTGATGGTTTAGATTTTTTTATTTGATGTTATCTATTTTAAATTTAATGTGTTATTAGTTAGATGTGAATTATAGTATGACTAAATTCTTTTTTTGTTCCCAACATATGTCGCAAAACCATCATTTGGTTCCCGATGCCAAAATCGCGTACATTCGGTAACCAACAAATACAAAATGATTTGTTTGGTCCCCAAAGGCGATTTTCAGGTAAGACTAAATGGTTTTCAGATATATCCAGGGGTATTTTTGTAAGTTTACTAATTAAAAAACATTTTCATTTTCATTTAAAATTCCCAATTTCTATTTATTTTATCTATTTCTATTTCTTTTATCTTTGTCTATTTCGTTTATCTTTTTCTATTTTTTCTTTTTCTTCTAGCTCACCTGCTACAGGCGGATTCTCCCCAACCTATCCAACCTCCACCTACTGGTGCATTACCAGGCGACAGCGGCGTTGTATTCTCCCCAAGCCCACAATCCCCATCCATCTATGCTCCTACCCCGCCATCAAATATCCAAAACCCACCATCAACAGGAGCGACAGATTCACCCTAACCCCACCATAGTGAACTGGGCTCTGGGACCCACCTTCTTCTTCCTCCTCCTCCTCCTGCTCCGCCGCCGTCGTCTCATCTAGCTCCCGGAATTAGTCGTTTTCAAAATTCTTGTTGGCATCGAATTTCATGGAGGCAGAAGCCCAACTGGAATTGGACCTCGCCCTCTTGGTGGGCCTCTTAGATTTGAACTTCTCCGCGCTGAATTCTTAGCTCGCGTAGTCGTGCTGGTAGCTGATTCTGCCGTCGTTTAATTGTGGAAGCGCTAGGTTTTAGGTCTCCGCAGTTGGGACTGGTCATAGGATTGGTAGCTGATCCCTCCCAACCGAACGCTCGGTCAGCACTGTCGTTTGGTGGCCATACCCGAAGCTTCAGCCAGATTGCTGGTGCTAGAGGCAGTGGCGGAAATGGGGGTTTATTTCAGTGGGATGGAGAAGTGGCGGAGGGGGAGGGGATGAATCGAGAAAGGGTGGAGAGGCGGCGGAGCAAACCCTATGTTCGGAGGCGGCGGAAAAATTTCGGAGTGTTTTTTTTTCTTAGGGGCAAAAGTGTTTTTCACATAATCTGGCTAAACTTACCTGAAAATCACCCGAAATCTAGTTTTTGGGACCAAACAAATCGATTTGAATTTGTTGAATGCTGAATGTACGTGATTTTGGCATTGGGGACCATAAGATGGTATTGCAATATATGTAGGGGCAAAAAAACAATTTAGTCTTATAGTATTAAGGCCAAATACATATCATATCAACCCAACAACAAATCTATGTTTTCAGCCCAAAATTGACCTGATTTCGACCCGAACCCGGATCCTTCCTGCCTGGACTCTAACCACCGGGATTACGTCGTTCCTGCCGGGATATGTTTGTCTGACGTCCTCCACACTGAAGCCCTCCCTCAATGTACTTAGGATGGTTGGCCTTAACCGCATTACTAAATCCCACGAAAACGAGACACCATGGCACCACAAAAGTGTCAATGCCCAAATTATGTGCTCGAGGGCTTGCTTCCAGTATTCAATGCCCAATTTATGTGCTTGTTGGTAATGTTAATCTCTATGACTCCTGGATCGGATCCAGATGTTAGAGTGCCTCCTATCCTTTATTTAGAGAAAAGTGGTTTTATAACCCTACCTATTTGACATAAGTGTCAATATAAGCTTTTGATAACTGAAAGTGCAGATATAACTCTTCCTAATTGATGTAAGTGCCAATAAAACCTTTTCCGACATCTGAAGGCCGGATTCGATAGAAAATACAATTTTACTCATTTGCGAATGTGCTGATATAACCCTATAAGTTTTAAGAATGTGCTGATATAACCCTATTAGTTTTAAGAATGTGTTGATATAACCCTATAAGTTTTAAGAATGTACTGATATAACCCTATTAGTGGTCCGCGCGGCGGCGTGCGGTGGTCCCGCGGCTATCCGGCGACGGCCGGTGGTGGTCCGGCGAACTCTAAGGGTAAATTTGTCAACTTAAATTCAGATTTTAAAACTAAGGGTATTTTGGACATTTTACATACAGTCAACGCCGGAAAATGAAAGTCAATGCCGGAAATGGGGTTTGAGGGTTATATTGGCACTTACATCAACTAGTTAGGGTTATATTTGCACTAAAAATTATCTGAGTGTTATAGTGGCACTTATGTCATGTAGGTAGGGTTATAATGGTATATATCCCTTTTGATTATTATCAAATTATAGATTCAGATAACATCAGACGACCGAAGATTGCTTCTAGTCACCGATGGAGAATCCATCGACTCCGACTTCGAATCATGGCCACCCTTCAACCTTGAAATCTTTGATTGAGCCCTGTTTCGAACGATGGTGAGGGAAAATGACGGGGAAGAACGAAGACAAGTGCTGTCATGTTTCAACTATTTGCAAATCAGCCCCTGAATTTTAGCGTTCTTTTTAATAATCACCCCAAGAATAAATTAATCATGTTTTCAACCCAAATTTAATAAGTTTTTATTTTATATCCCATAGTGTATACTGTATTATTAGTGGTTTGCTCTTGGTTTCACCATGAGACAGTCTTACAGAAGGCGTACTCCTAAACATAACATTATAATTAAGAACAAATGTCAGTGTGGCAGAATGAAGAGTAAAATGAAGGATACATATAATAGAAATAAGTGGACCAATACTGTAAATCATCTAATCAGTTCGACTATAACCAAGCAGTTTGATTTGTTCACCAACTTGAGATGGTGTCCCATCTCAAGGCGAACACAGTAGAACACGTCAAAATTGATATGAATCTCCTTACGAAGACTCTGGGTTGCGGAAAATCGGATATTTATTTATTTGAGGATCTCGCCCAACTCAAATAAATGCACGAATCGCAGCGTCTAGCCC
>JAULKM010023845.1:0-30250 GCA_032355605.1 Rubia tinctorum
CTTTCTGATCTAGAGAATAGGAAACAAATGGTTGCCCGGCTGTTTAAATTCGACGCCATGGGGCGGAGGATTCAAAATGGAAACACAACCATTGATTTTCTTCTCTAACTTTTGTTCGATCACTTTCAAGGCTCAACTTTTCGCTTGGCCTAGCTCTTTTGTAACCCACTTTATGAACCGACAAAGCAAACAATAAAAAGGTGTCACACTGGCAGCTGGTGAAACAAGCTCGAAACCGGGTTAGATTAATTTCAAAGCTTGATTTCCAGACTGATATGAGATCATCTTACAGAAACTGAAGGATTACAATAGAGTTTGGTGAAAAACGATATCTAAGCCAAAAGCATCCTTCATCATCAGACTAAAACCAAATTTACAAATGAGTGGCAAATAATTAACTGAGAAACGTAAGAAGAAACTAGAAAAACACTAGAAATGAGAATTGCAGCAGGTCAGGTGAGTAATCAGGCGTGCTGCCCAGAAATAGCCCAGTTCGCCTCACTTCCAACTCTCGGCATGCTATGCATCTTGGCTAACACATCCACCTTGAAATTCGCCCCGCACATTACCCCCTCGCTGTCCACTCGAGGCATCGCCTTCATCTTGTTCGTCGGATGTTCGAAGCTCATTAGTCCTCTCTCACTGTGATACATGCATCCTGGATCAAATTTCCAAAAACCAATCAGACTAAGGACAATGTAGGATTCTCCAAGACATCTAACCAATATAGGTTCGAGGTTGATCTCAGCACCCCAAGCCTTAAGAGGAACTTGGCACAGCGTTTGGTGAGCAAATACTCGTTTTCAATCATTTACTTACCAGCAGGAAATGGGGCAAAGGATTTTGAGCAGGTAGACTTGACCAGATTCACATTATCAGATATCATCACAGAGCCACCAGCAGCAATGCCCCAGTAGAGCTTCACTGCTTCATCAGCGCCCTGAAAACAGTTTATGAACCACGAAACATCGGTATAGCTCTCGAGAAAACTCAAAATCAAGAATGGCAGTATGCAATCAGAATGCTTACCAGTGCAGCAAACACGGTCCCTGCCTTGTGATCATAGACCACAAACCCGAAGCTCCCCTCCAGATCCTTGAGCACCTCGTGAGCAGGGTAGGGGCCCCTGTCGCGCAGAGTGCGGTATGCTTCTATCACATACATGGCCTCATTCGAGTTCTTCGACAGCCCGTATTGCCTGTTGAGATGGCTCAGGTTGGATAAACTCCCGAGAAATATGCAGTACATGTCATTCAGACAGCTGAACATCCTACACACAACAGAAATCCCAACTTATTCACAAAAAATGAATGATTCATCCAACACGTGACATCGAACATATTATAGTTTCTCCATCATTAGGCTTGGGAGCATGACCCCTTCAAAATTCCCATACCCCGAATCCCCTTTTCATGATCTTGCAAAATGAGGAGGCACAACCGCACAAGATCCCAATATCCCATATGAAATTACATCAAATCCCATCACATAATAAAACAGAAAAACTGCACTTTTTGTTTCCAAGAAACGCATTTGATCATGAAAAGTTTACTTTTAAAAACTTACCTTTGATGAGCAGAATGGATAGATCGTTGGGGAGGGGCATAGGCAAGCAGAGCAGTATCTGGGAAGGCGAGGGAGAAGCCATTGTTGTTGTGTGAAGCTAAGAAATCCTTCAATGTCTCCTCCGGGACCTTGGAGAGCATCAACGAAGTCGGCTGCGATGCTGAAGCAGGGCTGTTGAGTTCTTGTGGTGGATTCACCAACCCATTCTTGAAGATTGCCAGCATTTTGAATCGAGGAAAAATGCGAACCAGAAAATCTCAAGTTTGAAACAGAAAGGCGATGAACAGACGCAGAGATAATTGACGGGTGATAGTGAAAATTGAAAGGACTGAGAGAGAAGATTGGATTGAATTGGATGGATTAGAGGGATTTGTTTGGAGTATTTATAGGTAATTCTCTGTTCATTTACTGTGTGTGTATGTGTGTGAGAGAGAAAAAGATGAACATGGCAACCTTATCCTTGTAGATGCTGACTGGATTTTATCAATTATCCGCTTTACTTTCTTCCTTAATTTTTTCAACTAATCTTCGGACAGAATGATTGATTATATGATTAGGCCATAGGTGGTAGAGAAATTGGTATCTTATCAATTAAATATATTATTTTTCTCAATTTCTCTCTTCCACCTAATCCTAAGATCACTTAAGAGATCATTCTTTTTTTTCCTCCACAGTGGTAAGAGATCACTCTGCACTATTTATGAAACCCACTTGATTTTCTATATCATACTCATTAATTTTAACATTAACATTTGATCTAAATAAATTTATCCACCCAAAATAAGTTGAATGTGAAATTAATTAATACGTTATGAAATTTAAAATTTAATTTCATTTTTTCAAAAATTATGAAATAATTATTTTTTGTTTTTTTAAAATTGCATTTCGTTGCAGAAAATTAACTAAATTTCATTTTTAGAAACAGTAATATTTTTTCCAGAAAAATGTTAAAAATAACGTCCATAGGAGCAAAAAGTTTGGGCGGCCCCACTCACTGCACGCAACAAGCAAATTGGGCTGATCGTATCAGTTTCTTGGTTGACAAAATGGCCTCTTCAATGGGTTCTTACCAAGAGCCTTTTGAGTGGTTAAGAGACCACTCAAGAGACCCCCACTGTGGGTATTTTCGGTCTCTTAAGTGGTCTCTTAAAATTAAAAAATCACCACTGCACATGCCCTTATATCTAAACACTTTCAATTTAGAGACCGTCTAAAAACGGTATTTCCATAGGTCATAACCAGGGTTTAAACTGCAAATTATAAGAAACAAAGACAAAATTTTTGAATTGCATTAATCGGGTCATAAACTTTATAACTACTGCACGTTGCGTAGTGAATTTTAATATTACAAAAAAAACCTTTTATATTTTATTATTTTAATTAAATCCCGCATTTCCATAAGTTTATGAAAAGACGGTCTTTCTCAAAACTTTGCCTTCAATTTAATATATTTTTTAAATATTAAAATACTTTTATTTATAATAAGATGTGTTCAAAATTTATTTATTATCCTTTTATTATGATCATTTAATTCTTATCACGCATTTTAATTTCGCAAAGTTTTGAAAAAGAGTATATTTTCATTAACTTAGGAAAAGAGGAGATTTAAATAGAATATTATAAATCTAAAAGATTTTTGTTGCAATATTAAAATTTTATTGTGCAACGTGCAGTATTTTTAATTATATGACTCGATTAATGCAACATGGAAATTTTATATTCATTTATTCTAATTTGAAAATTAAACTTTAATTTTTTCATAATATATGGAAAGAGCGTCTTTCAAGAGAGGATTATTTTAGTTTATATAAATGATAATATTTAAAATTAGTGTGCCAAACATTAAAAAATATAGATGATGCAAATTATAATATTTAAAATTAGTGTGTCAGATATAAAAAAATAGATGAATTATAAATAATTTTTGAGTCCGTCTCTTGAAAGAAGGTTTTTCCATAACCGATGGAAAGACTGTGTTTTAAACTGTAAATTAGAAGAAATGAAAATAAATTTTTTTGTGTTAGGTTAAACGGGTTATGAAACTTATAACTAATGCACGTTGCATAATAACTTTTAATATTGGAATTAAATTTTTTTACATTTTTATTATTCTAGTTAAATTTCATTTTCCCATAAGTGTATGGAAAGACAAATTTTCCCAAAACTTTACCATATTTTTTATCATAAAAATATATATTTAAAATTAATAAATGATAAAAAGTGTAACCCATCCTTCCCAGTCTAACTTTATTGACTGTTTAAGGAAAAAAATTGATCATAAATCGCATAATTAATATATAATCTAGTTAAACTAAAGTAATGTTGTGCTTAGTTTGGAAGTATAATAAATTGCACATTTAATGGATGGGAAGATATTTTTTTTAAAGGTCGTGCTTTAGGTCCAAACCAAACTACTCCCTCCTGTTTTTTTTTATATTCACACTCTTTTATTTTTTGGATAATTTTTTTATATTGGTACTTTCTTTTTTTTAGTAAATACTAGATTATTTTTATCCACACAATTTATTTTTTACTCTCTGTTCAATCTCCTTTACTTATTTTATTTTTTAAAAAAATGTGTCATTTCTTTGGTGCCAATGTTAAGCAACCATAGGCAGTATTTAGTTATGTAGTGTGAGATTAAGTTAATTTTGGTCCGGATGCTACTCGGTACTTTTATCTTTTATACATGGTACTTTCTGGCGGCGGCAGGTATGGAAGATGGATGATTTCAATACACAGCGGAAACTCATAATGGTGGGAGATCATCGGCTCTATGGAAGCAAACACATCAACAAATCTCCCTCAAACTTTCCTCTTTTTGGCACGGAGACTCACCAAATCTTTTGACTGTGATCTCCTACATAGCTTTGTAAATGGGATTATGAATATAAACTACTGTTTATGTTCATAATCCGGAATTAGTTTGTTACATACACTACATACTAGCAAGCTTTCTTCTCAATAGTCCGGCCCGTCAATTGTCCACACGGGGGTGGAGGCAATTGAGCGGTAACACTATGGAAAGGAAAAGCTTCAAATCGTGTATATCTTTTTATTCATAACAGGTTTATGGTGCATATAAATCCCCTACATTTCTATGAGATGACTATCATTAAAAAAAAAGGCAGTATTTAGTTTATACGGATCCGAGGCGACGTTGACACTAATCCGAGTCAGCATAGCCTTTTTATTGGGTAAAGTCTTTCCCATTCGCTATTCGTTGTTACTCGGTTCCACGATGCGCATGATTTCTTTTTCTTGGACAACTTTTTAAGCACTCTTTCCATTTTATAATTCACATGAAGGGATACTTAGTTGGGGTTAATCAAGAAAGAAAAAGAAAATTTGTGATCTAGTATTATCATGGGATTGAGATTCGTCAACTTCATTAATACATTCATTTTGATGGATTAAAACAGAAATGAAAAACCCCACGTTTTCTCCAACTGTTTCTAGTCAAACGGTCCCTAAACATCTTCTATGCAAAAAGCGTCATCCGCAAAAATAGAAGTCACTTACGGATTATGGTAGAGCTTTATTGTGACGGAGATAGAATAATATTGATGACAGTATTGGTTAAAGTTTTTGTCTACAATGCTGATATCGTAAACCAAAATTCAATCTGACGTGTCGCAATAATTTATTATTATTAAATTATTATACTCCATCTATTTATAGGAAATCTGCAGAAAAATAATATTTTGCTTTTCATTTTAGTGATGTGAAATATCCAAAATACCCTGACAACGATCTTCTACAGCCTACCTGCAACTTGCAAATTCGCCGCCGCACAACGATGAGCTGGACAACTTGCAAATCCATCTATCCATCTTCCGAACAATGATGATCTAACAATGTTGCCGCCAAACAACTTGCAAATCCGCCAAACAAAAGTTCGTTCGTCCGTCCGCGTGGAAAGTTTTTTATACTTACTGGAAGTTTAATTGCGTAGGTGGTGACAGGTCGGTGAGCTTAATCGCATGTGGATGAGAATTGGGAATTGAGGTTCAGGGTGCGGGGAGCGGAAGAAGGAGACGTTTTGTAGGAGAAAGAAGAGGAAGAAGTTGTTTAGAAGAAAAGGGAAGAAGAAGTTATGGGGAACGAGGGTTTAGGGGAAAGAAGAAGGTGTGGGCGGTTGGGGAGTGAAGAAGAAGAAGAAAGGTTTGGGAAAAGAAGGGGTTGAGTGGGCGGTAGGGTTTTGAATGTAAAATTTTAAAATATCAAGGGTAAGTATGTCTTTTAATATGTTAAATTTTACTTAAAATGAAAAATGTGCAGATTTGCCTAGGAATGGCAGTGGGGGCGGATTTCGATGGGGGTTCTCCGCATCCGCTCCAATGGGGAGGGTATAGAGGTATTTTTGGTGGGGTTGGGGGTATGGGTATGAAAATCATACCCGCTATAAGTAGTGAGTCAGGCGTGGATATTGGTTCACACCCGCCCCATTCCCACACAACTAAACCCGTTATATGCCGGCTATTTTAATATAATAAATTGTTAATTATATATTGCACATATCTTACCTATAATATTTTTATTTAAATACATTTATTATTTTTAATATAAAATTTACTATGAAAAAGGGAATTTTAGCTATTTTTGGAGATATAAGTGGGATGGGTATGAAGTGGGTAGAGGGACCCAAGTGGGTGATGGAGTGAGTATGGATTTTGTATAATTCCCGATGGGAAGGGGTGGGTTTTAAAATTGTACCCGCCATGGGTGATGGGGTAGGTATAAATTTTGTATAATTCCCGATGGGGCGGGGTGGATTTTAAAGTTGTACCCGCCATTAGTGATGGAGCGGGTATGAGTATGATATTTTTTGGTGGACTTGGGTATGGAGGTATCATAATCCGCATCCGCCCCGCCCCACCCCACCCCACCCCACCCCATTGAGACAGACGAAAAAGGAAAATGTGTAGATTCGACCAGAACGGAGGGAGTGATATTTTTTATCCACTTTATATTTAACTCAAACTTGAACAATAGAATATATGAATTCTATTTTCATTTCATTAATTTTTTGTAATTTAATAAACATTACACGTATATTTTCTCAACAACTAAAATAATATAATTTATTTTCAATCATTCATAATTTAGAATTGCAGTAGTGTCCAAAGTTTCATATATCTGGTTATGTTAAATAATATAAAATATAAAAGAAGTAGTACATAAAATAGTATGATGTATAGTTGAATACATTTACTATAAGAATAAATACCCATTAAAGTAAATTATACCATAAATATCTATAAAATATACTCGCCGGTCCCACTATAAATTGTTCAATTGCTTTTTGAAAATCAAACTTTATAAACTTTGACCGTAAATATAAATAGATTTATATATAATAAAAATATCAAGTGAGATATTATTCGATTCATCTAAACATTTATTTTCTAAATATAAATTTTTTATGCGACACTATTATATATAACTAGAGATATTTACGGTCAAACATGTTCATTGAAGACCGTGAAAAAGTAATTAAGCAATTTATAGTGGGACGGAGAGAGTATTTCCTATGTCTCACGAAAAATGGCATGTTTACTTTTTTATGTTTTTCAATGATTATGTTTCATTGTCAATACATATAACAATTTTGCATAAAAATAATATTTTAAAAATAGATGTTAAGATGAATATAATAATATCTCATTGATATTTTTATTGTAAATAAATTAATTTATATTTACGGTCAAAGTTTACCAAGTTTAATTTGGAAAAAGTAAGCACGCCATTTTTTGTGGGACAGGGGGGTATAAAATTGGTCATTTTGGTAGGTTTGCTGACTAGACATAGTGACAACCTCACTTTCATCCTCTGAAAACAGAAGCTCAGTTGAAAGGGTCACTTTGATTTTTGTTCACGTCAGACTGACTCTCTTATTTGACCTTGCATTAAAGATAATATTTAAGGTTGGAAGTCATTTAGTATGACATGGCTAGAGAAGTTTACTAGTTGACGCCTTATATAAGTAAAAGTTACTAACCACAGCATTATAATAGATAAAAAGTCATTTCTAATACAAGAGTCATTTGCAACCTTCAATTTTACTTGGCTAAAATTTAAAGTGGCTATTTTAAACGGACCTTTCGATATTGGAGGCTCATATTGAGACATTCGTGATGCCTAATCAGCATATTTGTCAAAAATAAATCATTTTGCACTTATCTATTTATTTATTTTTAAAATTTTAAACCGTTAGTGACGGGGATGTTTGAAAATCCAACCCTATATATTAATATGAATGGCTTGATGGCCTTACACAATTTGAATGGCCTGAAGGCCTTACACAACTTATACAAGAAAAAATCCTCTTACAACAAAAGTAGTACACATAAAGTTCTAAAAAAGGTGGATCTTACGATGTAGTGGTTTTCCTTTATTGAGAAACTGTTCAGCAAAGTCGATCTAAATCTACTTCACGAAATACCGATTGGAGCCAACATCCCTACTCAAAACAGTCATTTAAAAAAACAATAGATCTGACATTTATCTATCACAAGTTGCATGCTTGTTCAAAAGATATGTCAACGGCACAAAATGTGATTGGTTAAACTGTGCATACAAAAATCTCTAACTCATACCAGGTTGGACAACCGAACTAAATTAGTCTAGAGACAATTTAAGCAAAACAAATCGATCAAAGTAGCTTAAACCACAAACTAGTCGGAGTCTACAAATCTACTACTCCCTCCGTCCCGGAATAATTGTCACATATACTTTTGACTCGATATTTCATGCAAGCTGATGTGGCGGAGAATAATTGTGAAAAACTAGGATATTTTGAGAAAATGGTGGGTCCAGTCAAAAAGTTATTGAAGTTAAAGAGAATATTGTATAAAATTCTTTACAATTTTGGGTAAGAACTAAAATGTATCCTTTTATGTAGGACTGGCAAAAATAGAAAGTGAGACAGTTATTCTGAGAAGGTGGGAGTATATTATCTCGGAAGGGATCACCAAAAATCAATGTTGAAACTACTTTTAACTTGAATTTCTCCTAATCCAACTTAGAGAGTAGATCGAAGCCAATAAAATTCTAATCCATGTTCTAGCAGCTTAATCCAACCCACAAAATTAAAAATCAGATTCAAATCCTTAATAGAAAACCAAGAAAAAAATACACATAACTTATTTTAATTCATATACAAATCAGTAAAATGTTAACATTACAACAAAACCTAACTTATGAAACCTATACTCTAACCTAGTCTTACAGATCTAGACAATAGCTGTTGAACTATCACGGTGGAGAGCAAGGTAGTGGCAGAGGGAAGGAACATGGGTACTGGCGAAGAAGCAATGGTGACAATGCACAATGATGCGACGAGGCGGTCGTGAATCAGTGAGAGGTTATGGCGTAGATAATGAGACTGTGGGGCATAGATGGTGAGGTGGTGGTAAGACCAATGGCGGAACTAGGGAGAGCGAGGGGGTGCGTCCGCCTCCCCTAAGTTCCGCCGGACAAGTAATTTAGTGGTACCTAGGTATAGATGGAGAGTAGAAAGGACCTGCTCCGCCCCCCTTAAGATGTCTGCTCCGCCCTCCCTACATATATCGAAATTTGAGATTTTGAAATTGAAAATCTCTGGCTTCAAAGAGTTGCAGGTTCTCCGGAGAAGACGAGTTATCGTCGGAGAAGATGAGTGAGAAATGCAGCTTTATGTTTCATTTTTGTTTTTTTCTTCTAAAAATCCTTTGTTGAAACGACGTCGTTATCATCAATGTCAAAGAAAGAAACGAAAGCTACAGATGTTTTCTGTTAGTAAAGAAGGCATAAACATGAGCCACATGGCCTATATAAAGTTGAGCCGATATTAGGTTTTGGGCATCTGATTGTTTTGTTTTCTTTGTTTCTTGGCTTCTTGGCTACCTTGTTAATTTTTAATTTTTAATTCCTTTTTAATGAGTCCGTCTCTTGCAAGATGGACTTTCATAAGTCACGGAAAGACCAAAGTTTAAAGTACAAATTAGAAGAAATGAAGATAAAGTTTTCGTGTTGCATTAATTGGGTTATAAACTTTATAACTACTACACGTTGCATAATAAATTTTTAATATTGCAATTAAGAACTTTTACCTTTTATTATTCTAATTAAATCTCGTCTTTCCATAAGTTTATGGAAAATGGTTTTCCCCAAAACTTTGCCTTTTTAAATATTGTATCACGAATTTTTTTACTTAGTACTTTTATATATCTTTCCAAATGTGTATTTTTTTCTTCAATTTTTAATTTTAGTAATTATATTTAAATGTAAGAATTTTAATTTTTAAAAACTTTTCCTCTTAAATATTATAAAATTTAATTAAATTATTAAGATATATTGTATTAAATAGTGAAATTCTAATATTTAAATGATGTCGTTTAAAATTAGCAGAGGTTGTTTGAGTATTACTCAATAATTAGTGAAATTGGCGTTTAGTAAAAAAATTGACAATTACCTTAAGCCCCCCTCCCCCTACATTTTAGTCTGGTTCCGCCATTGGGTAAGACGCAATGTGAGGTGACTGAAGTGGTGGTGAGGTGGTTGTGGTCAGTAGATGGGTGATGGTGGTGAGGCACGATGCGTTTGTAAAGAAAAAGAAAATGAGGGTTGAGAAAATAAAAGGACATGAAGGTTTCAAAGAAAATGAGGTTGTGTTATGAAGTATTAATAATGTACAACTTTTAGCCTTTTATATGATTAGGGTTTGTAGTGTTTTTTAGCTTGTTTTTCTTTGGGTTTAAAAAATAAGTAAAAATTAGAAATTACAATTAAAAGTCTCTATTCAACTAAATCTAATTGAATCATGTTATTTAATATATAAATTTCATTTATTTAATTACAATTCGGTATTCGGGTCGGGTTTTAAATTGAGTTTCAATATTCCAAATCAAATAAAAATCATATTTTAAAAAATCAGTTTACTCAATTAGTTATTCGAAAGTGTATTTTAAATTTGGTTCAAGTTATTTTATTAGATATAATATGTTTTAGAATATAATATGTATATGAAAAACCAAAGTTGTATATGATTAGTTTACCATAGTTTTGCTTGTTCTCTAAGCAGCCTCTTGTATAATTACCTGTTGATTTCTTGAATGAATAAAAGTCAGTTTTACACAATCCCTATACAATTTTACATGGTATCAGCCTAACCCCGATCCTCTCTTAAATTTTTTGAAAAACCTAGCCTAAAAAACCCTAAAATTTCTGCCGCCCACCCTCTCATGTTCCAACCGGTTGCTGCCTCTCTCTCAATTTTTCCGACTGGTTGTTGGCTTACTTTTATCCCTCACACATGGGTTTTGATGATATATTCTCCAAAATTCTAGTCCTCTCATCGTGGCTACCCCTCATCAAACCCCTAACATCATGCTCATCGCTCTTCAATTGCATCTTGATCGCAATAATTATACACTATGACGTCATTCAGTCAAATATGCTCTTCTCGCTTATGGTCTTGATTCATTTCTTTTCCCGGGATCGGCCTCGGATTAATTTATTGCAACCGCTTCAGACTCATCCAAGCCACCATCTCCACCAAAGATCTATCCATATTTTGTTACTTGGAGGAAGAAGGATCGCTCAGTGCTACTCTGGATTCAATCAACTATTTCGTCTTCCCTGCTCGCTCATGCCATTCGTGCAGTCTCTACCTCCGATGCATGGCTTATTTTGGAGCAGATTTTTTATGTGCAAACTCACACCAATTTGATGCATCTGAAGCACCAACTTCAAACTTTTCCAAATGGATCTCTCTCTATTCTTGAATATGTGGAGAAGAAGCGTGCCCTCCTTGAGTCCCTAGCAGAATGCTCTCACTTTGTCTCTGACGATGAATTCGTCGAGTGTTTTCTTCAAGGTCTTGATGCTCCTTATGTGGCATTTTGCACTGCCTTAAACATTCTCTTCGGTAGTCTCTCGTCCAATAAACTCCTTGCCATGTTACTTTAAGAAGAAGCTCGGTTTTAGGAACTTCATGCGGCAGTCCCAAGCTTTGCCGCAAATGTCTCCGCATACAATGCTGGACGCGGACGAGGCTGCAACTAGCATCCAACCCCGCGCCAGGCGTATGCCGCCTCCATCGGTTCTCCACCTTTTGCTCTTCGCAATTCTGCTTGGTTCTTCGACTCCAGCACCAACAATCATGTTACCTCAGACTTCGGCAACCTATCTGTTCATTCCGATTACACTGGCAATGAAGGCTTACAAGTTGGTAATGGTACGTCACTTCCTATTACTCATTTGGGCCTATCTATTTTTCCATCCTCGAATAAATCTGTTCATTTGCATAATATTTTATTTATACCTGATATTCGTAAAAATATGCTACTTGTTCTCAACTCACTTCCGGTAACAATGTTTATATGTTATTCTTAAGGATCTGTAAGGTTGAACACTCCTAACAGGAACCGTTGTGAATGGCCTTTATCGTCTCAATCCATCCACTACTTCTACTTCTGCTCTTTCCTGTGTTTTTCTTGGTGCCAAGACAGACCCCCCAAACCTGGCATGAACGTCGCGACCATCCTCATTAGTCTTCCCTTAGGCGTCTTATTTCTCATTTTCAATTACCTATTACTCATAATAATTTACAAAGTATTTCTGAGTCTTGTCAACTTGGAAAAAACCCATCGTTTACTTATTTCCAATGTTCATGAACCCGGTACGGTTCCATTTGAGTCAATGTATTTTGATGTTTGGGGTCGTGCCCCTATTTTTTCATTTAATGGAAATCGTTATTTTCTTATTTTTATTTATGACTGTACAAAATTTGTTTGCCTATATTTTCTTTCTCAAAAATAAAAAGTTCTTCACTATCTTCAACTCTTTCAAAAAAAATGGATGAAACACAGTTCATCTCTAAAATTAAACAATTTCAATCTTATTGGGGAGGTGAATTTCGTACCATCTCTACTTTTCTTCAGTATGAAGGTATTGCTTAACGTATTTCTGCTCCTCATACTCAGTCTCAAAATGGTGTTGCTGAATGTCGTCATCGTACGATTGTTGAAAGGTCTTTCCCTTCTCTCTCGAGCTCGTTTACCTATCACCTTTTGGGAGCATACCTTTCACACTTCAGTACTCTATTTGCATAATCGTACTCACTCTTAATTTTTTTTAAATCTCCCTATGGATCTCTCTTTACAACAAAATTCCTGACTATGATTTTCTCAAAACATTTGGTTGTTTGTGTTACCCTTTCTTGCATCGATATAGGTCTAATAAACTTGAATATCACTCTACTCCTTACATCTTTGTTGGTTACAGTTTCAATCATAAAAAGTTATATGTGTCAATATCTCAATTTTATACTCCCTCTGGTTTCTTATTTATGTCCTCATTTTTTTGACATTTTCTCAAGGCATGTTTGACCACCGATAACTTTAGTTGTGTCTAATAACAAACGATAAAATTTTACTTCTCAGAAACTACACGTTACGGAGAATCCAAAGACATCTCGCATGATGTCCATTATTGTATATAACAAAATCTATTGATGGTCAAATATGCCATAAAAATGACGGTCAAACAAGGCCAATATTAAGAAACCGAAGGGAGTAGTATAAGTAAAATTATTGGTAACTCAAATTAATATCTCAAAAAAGTACCACTCTGTTTATCTGTCACCATAGATTTAGGTGTTTAAATTTAAATGAATGAAATAAATCGATTAAATTAAATTTAAAAATAATAAAGTGGAATGAGTGGATGAATGTATAAAGTACAGTAAAACGAATGGAAGCAATATAAAGCAACAGAAGGAGTCACCGACAAATCGACAATGAGAACAGACCAACTCCTTGCTTGATTCATAATGCCCACCATTACCCATATATGAAATGAGAAAATGACATTTAGCTGTCTATTTTCGATGAAATTACATATTTTATTTTTTCTTTTGTGTCATGTTCTTGAAATGTTCTCGGATTATGACGAAATGTTCTTAATTGGCTTTAGGACTTACGATCTCACTATTTGTCGAAAGCAACATTGGGAAACGCGAACTCTGTAGGGGCACGGATTTTCAAAGAGAACTCATAGGACTCGGCCTTGGACACCACATCAAACAATGCGAGGGGGATCAATGGTCATCTAAGCAATATCGAACTCAGATAAAGGGGTACTTAAGATATCTCAAAAAAAGAGGGAAAAAAAGAACGGAGGAAGATCTGATCAGCTGGGATGGAGTCACCAATAACTTTAAGTTCATCTGACAGGGCTTTGAAGCGAGAATAATATTCCCGCACAGACAGATCATTCTGACGCAACTTCATCAAATATTTCATCATATGGAGTTTACGAGTGTGCGCGAGAGCTATAGTACGCTGAAGCCAGGGCCTCCTGAAGCTGAGCCGAGGTCTGAGAACCACCAACAAACACTTAAATATGTTATAATATACAATATAGAAGGTTAAGTGAATATGATATATTTAATTTAAATATTGTATATTATAAAATAAGAGTCCGTCTCTTGAAAAACAGTCTTTCCATAAGTCATGGAAAAACAACGTTTAAAGTTCAAATTAGAAGAAATGAAGATAAATTTTTTTAGTTGAATGAATCGGGTTATAAACTTTATAACTTTTACACCTTGCATAATAAATTTTTAATATTGCATCTAACACCTTTTACCTGTTATTATTCTAACTAAACCCCATCTTTCCATAACCCTATGGAAAGACGGGTTTTCCCAATACTTTGCCATAAAAAAAATATGTTATAATGTATTTTTGATTGTAAAATGTAAAAATATGATTTATAACAAATAATTTTATATTAAAATTATAGTATATAAATCCGAAACTATAGTGTTTAAATTTCAATATTAAATTTAACAGTAATTAAATTTATTAGTATAATGATTGCTTCGTAGATTAAAAGTAATTCTCAGATTAGAAACGTGTCATCCAAAATGTTGAACGTTGCACGTACCCATGCCATCTTCCATTATTCTCTGCAAGTTCCAACTTAAATAGGGGACAAGGATACACAGTTCACATGCAGCTGCATATTGGTCTTCGAGGGCTCCCATAGATCATACGTCCACGATATTATGTTATTTTTCTTTGAAAGTATTATGAGTATAGAGAAACTATAGAATGTCCATAAAACTTATGATATTATGTTATTTTTCATAAGTTTATGGACAATCTATAGTGGTTTTTACTTTAAATGTTGTAATTTTTTTTATAAAATTTAAATATTATTTTTTAAAAGTTAAAACAAGTAATAATATGTATTTGAATGTGAAAATATAAAAAACATATAATATAAAAAAATTCAAAACTTCTAAATTTAGTATGTAATATAACAAATGCAGTATATAAGATAAAAAATAAGTGGTTTGTCCATAAGGTTATGGACATGCCGCCTGTCACGAGACCCACTTCTGAGTATAAAGAAAAGGCTATGGAGTTATATTTTGACACCCTTGTTACTAAATATGACTTGGTCAAATATTATATTGTTAGGATAAAAGTTTTCGTAATAATATTTTCCTTCATTATCGCTTATAGGCTGTACACTTCTCTTATTAATACTAATGAATACATGGCGATCCGATTAGGACTCAATTATCTCATATACAGTTTATTACAAGTTATCAGAGTTCTAACTAAACTCCAACTCTAAATTCCCTTTATCGATCGATTCAATGGTCACTGAATCCTCCTTCACCGCCGGTAATGACAGTCCGCCTACTTACATATACAACACTACCACCCACCATCCCGAGCTTTCATTCCGCACAATCATTCGCCAACATTCGGAGTCAAATCCCACTCATCCTCGACCCCGGAAGGTGCAATACCACACATGGTTTAGACCACATCGGTGGTTGTCCTCGTCCATTCAATGTTTCCAACGACAAATGGAACCAGTTAGATGCCAAAGTTCTCGGCTGGGTATACGACACCATTAGCGAGGATCTCCTCTTCACTCTCTTCCACTCGTGACGCTTAGCTCCGTATCAAAGGCATTTTCCTCCACAATTACACTGCCCGCACTAGTGGAGAATAGCCTATTAAAGGCGGAGTTCAAAGGCGGTTCCGCTAAATTTCCCAGGAACTGCCTTTTGAGAACCGTTCTTAACTCTGAACCAGGTGATTCTGGGGGCCTGAAAAAATCAAAGGTGGTTCATGTTCTTTGGAAGGCGATTATGAAAGAACCGCCTACCATTTATATGAATCAAAGGAAGTTCACTGAATAACTATCTTTAATTGGGTACAATTAAAGGCGGTTGTGCAAAAGTGACTTCTAATGTGTTAGGTTCCAGACTTGGAACTAGGATACGAATATGGTTACAACCTAGGAACCTTTATGGATCAGGGCTGTTGAAAGGATGAATAATGTTAAGCACTCACAACTTCCTCTTATCGTTGTTCCAAGTTCGGAACCGATTCTGGACAAGTGGTCATCATTCCTTGCTTCCCTTGTTTCCTCATTACCCTGCTATAATATGCCATACCACCTTTTTTGCTATTAAAAATATGTACCCACACTATGAAAAAAAGCAAAACGAACACAAAATAGTTTTTGCACTAAATTAATTCATTTAGTACAGTGAATTTAACTAAGGACATAATAATTCATCAAGTCTGGTGCAGTTATAACCAAAAGAAATAGAGTTTCAAGCATCTCCAACGGAAGACCTACAACACGTCACACGAATGAGCATCGTTTAAGGCGGGGAATCTTTAACTCATTGAAGGCTCGCTCATAAGCACGTTTATTCTTCTCTCAAGCTTCCATAAACGCTCCCTGAGTTGGCATACTTCATCACAAACACGTCTGCGGCAATTCTTCATGCTCTTCATAAATTTAGGGTCAGACTCCTCTGCACAATCATTTTTCAAATAACAATTAATAAAAGATAAGTCTTTAACGTAGATATATATATTTTTTAAAGTAAATGTACCTTCTTCAACCCCTGCTCTCTTGTGAAGTTCGGTCGTATCTATCGTTCGGTGACACCACTTGTTCTCATACAGTATCCATTTTTTCTTCAAAAATTACTGCTTGTCAAAGGACTTACAAGCCTTCCCTCCCCATGAAAAGCCAACCCGTTCATACCGCACAAGATAAACGTAATCAAGTTGCTATACGGTAGATTCTTGATTAATCTCTTCAATGTAGCTACACACATCATGTGCTTAAAAATTACAGTGTCGAGATTAACTTTAGCCCCTTTAATGACATAATAGAACATCATCATTGTTGAGTAATTTGGCTCGGTGATGTGACTGAGAGTGGGTACTAATGGCCGAGTTATTATCTCGTACACAATATGTTGGTCTATTTCGAGTTCATTTAGATCAAACGATTCCGGTGTACCTAGATCATGAGGATTGCATCTAAAATACTTCACACTACACGCAATAGGGTCACTACTAGGATATTCATCATTAAGAGGTCACTCCCCCCATGATAAACATCATCTAAAGGCCCATCCTCCACTTGGGGGTAAAAATCTCCATGACCCTTGTAGGGGCATTCAATTTTTTAATTGATAATCCATGGGCTAATCTCAACATTAAACCCATTCACCCTAGTCTAATAACTACCCGAACCCTCCGCCTCATGCAATTGCCATAAAATTGACATATCTCATTAAAGTAACCGGGTTCATTCAAACTAAGAAGTTTAAGCAATATTGATCCTCAAAAAACTTAACGGGGTTGGTTAACCCTATGCTCTTGTACTTGTACACATTCAAATCTAGGATATTTGAATCTAATAATTTTCCATCTTCCCTTAAAGCATTGAACATAGTTTGGCCTTCATGAGAAACAAACCTTGTTTTATAGCCTGAATTACTCGGTTGGCTTCCTCTTGTGGATTTGGACCGACGCCCACAACCGATGCATTAGGATTAGAAGATGACATGATGAGATATTTCCCGGGTGTGTGAGGATTTGAGTTTGGGTGAATGATGGAGTTCCACTGTTGGAAATGGCTTTAGGGTTTTTAGATTGAATCCCGATTTGGGTTTTTATATAGGCACTTCGGTTTCAAGTGCGGAACCAATTCATGGGTATATAAAAAAGGTCCAATTTTTAGTTCCTAACTTCGAACCGGTTTCAGAGCTTTTCAGTACACTAATCCGATTTTCAATTCTGAGTCCTGAATAATTTCTTTAGATTTTACATTCGAATAGAAGTTGTAAAGTCTTTTGGGCTGATTAGTTCCTAAAATGGCATCTTAGCTCGGAACATTTGTTTTGAGTTTGTAACAGCCAAATTCGTGGTTTCAAATTATGCATCAGATCCTGTTCTGAACTCATAACCAAGTATCCCAAAATAACTTTGAAAATCAAACTTTGTTTTCATCGAACAGATTGGTTCCTGAAATTTTAACAGAGCTCAGAACAGGAGTTCCGAGCTTGTAACTGACAAATTCATGGTTTCAAATTATGTATCAGATCCTATCCCGACCTCATAACAAAGTATCACAAAATAACTTTGAAAATAAACCTTTGTTTTCAGAGACCAGATTGGTTCCTGAAATTATATCAGAGCTCAGGACTGGAGTTCGAGCTCGTAACATTCATTTTATGTCCAATGTTATCTGTCATGGGAAATTGGTTTCGAGCTCTGAACATCTTCTGAGAACATATTTCTAAAGAAGTGACAAGGTTTCTCTATCAGAATTAATTTGTCAGGTATGGTTATTTTGTTAGCCACAACCATTTAGTTCAATTCCATTCATAGGCCATTCATTTTTAATAGAGAATCACTAGTTTTGATATTAATTAAATAGAATAGGTAAGACATAAAACTTTATGATAAACCAAATTCTAAAAACCAAATTAATGTATTACTATTTATCATCCAAACTTCAAAATTATCCAAAACATATTATGTTCTAATTCTCAACTATTACAACACCAATCAATCCTCATCAAGTGATTGACCCAACATTTCATCAATCTCTGAGTCGGTCTTGTTAGGTTCCACCTCTCTGCCTTCACCATTTTCACCACCAGTCTCATCATCGTCCGAATAAACGAGTTTGAAGTTTGGCATACAATCGTGTCACTGAGCACGATCTGAAGTCCGGTGGATTCAGTGAATTTCTCGTGCCTAGCTTCGGTTATGGCTAGCTCTGCATTAGCGACACTAACTTCAGTCTGAAGGCATGACATGTACCTTTTCAAGGTACTTATTAAAGAACATCGGCTACCTACAAAATATAACCACTGATTATGAAAAAAGATATTACGGAAATGTAATAAAAATATTATACTTGAAATTGATAAGCTTTGACAACTCAAGAGATGAAGATGCCTCTGCACTGCTCATTGCGGCATCCCTCCCTCTCTTCCCCACCCTTGCAGATGCCCCGGGAATTGTGCGCTGGACATAAACATTCTCCTCATTCAAGACCAAATGCTTGTGGTCTAACCAAGCCCCATCATAATACTCCAAGCGCAATGGTTTCTCAACGGGCAAAACCTTCAACTTCTTGATCAATTCCGTGATCAAGCCACCATACAGAAGATCTTTCTTCTTACCCGCCGCGGCCTTCAACGTATACATTAAAATTGTATAGCCCGGGTTAAGCTTCACACCCTCTATCATGTAGTAGAATATCATGATGTTTCAACGTATGAGCTCAAATGAATGGCCCCCGACGGTAGAACATTTTGATAAATTCACTCATAAACCAACCTATCCTTAGCAGAAAACACCCCCACATCATAGCTCTCTGCTTTCCCGGGTGCCAATCCCGACCTATTGAAATATTTTTTAGTCATAGCCATCGAGGTTACCTCCAATTCTGTTGATGGAAAATTTCTATAGGTCTCCCTCATCGAAAGGCTTCAATTTAGTAGGGTCAGTGTACTCGCAACCTAGGGAATCATTGATTGAATACTTTGTAACGGGTATTGTCACACCGTTTACAATTGTCTGGTCCTTATTATTACTACACTATCCTAAATTAGCATAAAATTATAAGACCTCATCATAATGGACGAGTTCATCTAAAAGGAGTAACTTGTTAAAACGCAATGCCTCAAATTTACTAATAAAATTCCCTAGACTTAGTGGCACGACATCTGATGCACGAATAAATTTTGGGTTAGTGCATTTTCTGCGATTGAATGCCACATAATTTTGCTTGGCACCCGGATTGAAAAATCTTTCTGCAGTTTTAGGTTGTTCCTGAGTTGCTTGTTACATATTGGTTGATGCATTCCCACATCCATCACCCGATTTATCGCCGCGATATTTAGGACCCATTGGCTAGTTTTTAGGAGAAGAATGAATTGAGTTTACGAGTTCATAAATTTGGGAAATTAGAGTTTGGGGATTTAGGGTTTTAAATTTGTTATGAAACCCGATCCCAAATTTTTATATATAAGGAGAATGAATTCAAGTCCGGAACCTAGTATGTCGTATTGATAAAGACAAGATGTAGTTCCTCATTCGGAACAATACAACCGAATACTGTTACGATATCGGAACACATTTCCTAGCTTTAAAAAATAGGGTAATAAAGGCGGTTTTCAAATGAGTAATTAATACTCATTCATTTTGAGCGCGAGTTCCCTCGTGTTTTCTCCTCCAAAAACCCTCCAAACACCATCATCTTCAAAATTCTTCACAAATATCTCATAGATTCTCACTCACATTGCAAAATCTTCTAGAACCCTAATTTTCTTCATCTCTATGACATATTCTCTGAAGAATCCACACCAAGAAGCTTAGATTTTGCTTAGGGTTTTTACAAGGTGAAGCAAATGGTCTACCTAGATCATTTCAACATCTAGTCCCCATCTATTGTTGAAAATGTAAAAATAAAAGTGTTGGTATTGTTTTTTTATGTGATTAGTTTATGATATACAAAATGTTTTTAGTGTTCTTCCTAAGATATATGTAGATGGTGGGTACTATTATGATCCACTTATAGTTTCTTATTATGTAATTTCTTCTATTGTGTTATAGTGATTTCCAAGTGGAATACATTAAATGTCCATATGTACTATAATGTCAATGAAAAGGGCTCAAGAAGAAACAACGGGTTCACTCGAGGGACTCTCCGATACAACCGGTGATGAAGATGATGAAGAAGAGGGGTCAACGGAGGTCATCGTAGCTCGGACACACTGTAGAACTTTAGAACGTAAAATGGCAAGAAAGGAGTCAACATTGTTAACATTCGACCAATGGGGAAAATGTTTGTCCAAAGAGTGTGCTAAGTGGTAGAGTTGGGTAGAAAAAATCGGTAGGACAAGGGTAGACATCAAGTAAAATAACTGGCACGAGGTCCCTAAATAATACAAAGATGTCCTTTGGGCGGAATGCAAGGTACCCACTAGCATTTCTTACTGTGCTCATGCTTCTACCTTTATCCTTACATCTAGGGTTCATATAAATTGAGGTACATGTGTTTGATCTTGATTTTGTATAATTTTTTAAAGAGGCCGTTTGATATCAATTGTCCGGATTTGGATGATTTAAAGAAAAAAGCAATGGCTATGATGTTAAAAAGTTGGAAAGAACACAAGTACAACCTGTCTAGAGATTACATATTCTCTAGCACAAAGGGTGATCGTCCATGGTTGACCTATACACATATTCAACCGGATAGTTGGGAAATTCATAAGCGGGTAACCTTGGAAAATGAGGAAAATTTAAGTGATTTAAATTATTTTTTATTTGTCTCTAGATATTAATTTCCATTTACTTTTAACATGGTTATAACATCCTAAAAGCTAGGGTACTTGGGTGGAAAAACAAAGTAATGTATTGAAAAAAATAAAACACCTCATCGGAAGAGCCGCAGTGGATATGGATTAGCGGCCATCAAAATAGTGAAAGAACATTTTGAAAGGGACATTCAAATTGCCATCGATGGGGAATGAGCGAGGAAGAGGCGAGGTCATCGGTCACTCCGATCGATGTGCAAGAGATAGATAGGTGTGATCTCTTCTTGAAGAACCGATAAAACAAAAAGGGTGGGTACGATAAACCTCCGATCATTGAAGTCGCGGAACGAGTGGTAAGACTTTATTTATTCATCTAATTTAAGAGGTGTAATATTTCATTTAATTAATATTCATGGAATCGTATTTTGTGTGCAGATAAAGTTAAAGCAAGATCAATTGGAGGAGCGATTCATTCCATTGGGTAAGCACGATATCCTTCATGAGACTACAAGTAAATCCAACCATCACGGTTGGGCCATAGGTGTGGGATCATTTTTTCCCAAAGAGAGGCATTTGGGATAGTTCAAACCTATGATTGGGCTAAACCATCGAGAGTCTATGTGTTGCAAAAAGAAGCCCTCGTTAAAGACAAGTGGATATAGCAACAAGAATTATTGATTTGAAAGTTGGTTGAGCACACGGGCTTCCCTTTACCCAATAATTTGGATGAATTGACACCCGAATGGACGCCACCGTCTAGAGGATCACAACACTCGCCGGGAGAAGTGTAGATGAACCAACAACCCATTCTTGATCCCCCAACACTTGAAGAAAATAACATTGTCTATGCCATTGTGTCGTCTCAAAACAAGGTTGGTCGAATTAAATTATTTCATTGATATTAGGTTACAAATTTATTTTATAATATGTATGTTCTCCCTCACAATGTAGACATTGCATTTGTGTGAGCTATACATTGATCGAGGTGACAAGGGTAAGCCACTACACTTTGCCGAAAGAATTCTACACGAGTCGATGTGGTATCATCATTATGTTCCAATTGGTGATAGCATTTGTAGAGTTTCAATGGAAAACCCAAAGGTCCTTAAAGGTCTATTACCAATTGCGGAAGGCGACTACAAGTGAGTGGAATCCGCATGGGGAATGTTCCTTCTATGGCCTCGTCGCCTCATTTACGCGGACCTGATCAAAGATCGTTATTTGAAGGAGACACCAATGACAACATCTAAGCCAATCGTTAAGGCGGAAAAGACTACAAAACCCCCTATCACCCAGGCATAGGTTATTAAGAAGTCACCGCATTTTGTGAGGATCTTATATGATTTCATGCTCAAACACTTAAAGAACTCAACTTACTTATTCTCCAGTAATAAATGTGTATTCGATCAGAAGCGGGAAATCATCGCATTATGGAATAACTTTGAAGACCTATGGAGGTGTGACCAAGTGAACCAGACGATGATGTCCATATACTTAGTGTAAGTAGTTCATCATTTCACCTTGTGCAAGTTATTAATAATTCGTGATCATTTTTCCTAATTGATAACATCCAATTCCATTTTCAAAGTACATGTATTATTTTTCTAACCAAAAGGACAAGGGTTGGATAGGGTACTTGTGCCCGGTGTTTACTCAAGAAATCGGGTGTACTATTCAAGACAGGGTTGACAACATTCGAAAAAGTCTTCGTCGAACGGATAAAAAATTATTCGTTTCACCGTACATTGAAAGGTGATGGATACACACTCATGTCATTAAAGCTAATCCATTAATTAAAAAAATTATTTTTCTCCAATGATGTAGGGACCATTGGAGATTAAGATTTATTGTCCCCGACAAGAAGCGTGTTTATTGGATGGACCCTTTTCACAACCAACAATCCGATGAATTTGTTAAAAAATGGGTAGCTCTATAGAAGGTCGGGGAATAATGGTAATGAGTAATTGGACCTAATACAAATCAAGATGTGATTATCTTTTCATATCGTGAAATTCTATTTTGTCATCAGTTATTGTAATCATATGTTACTAATCTAAATTGTATTTATTAGTACAAGAAACAAGTAACTACATGATAATGTGGCTATTACGTAATGATATACGTAGCAGAGTGTGTCACACATGTGCGTGAGGATTACCTAGAGATCGACGAAGTGAGTTTTTAAGATAAATATTTTGAGAATGTTTTTAAGCAATGTAACATGTCGTCCCAATTATTTTTTTGTATCTTTGGTTGTTTCACGGATTTTTCCAATGGTTCTCAAGCCTTATTCACAAGATGACATCAATAGTGCCAGAAATTGCTTAGCTAGGTATCTCGTGTACTCCTGCTGCTCTTCAATTGGGAATCCCAATGTGGTATTATGAGAGACTAGTATTTGATGACATTGTTGTGTGGAATAGATTTTAATTGGCTTCTATTTCTATCTATATATTGTTGCTTTGTTAGCGTAGTCTATAGATTTTTTATATCTAGTGTCATTATCTCTTGTATTTTGTACAATTTGGATCTGTTTGAAGAGGCTTTTGAAAAGCCAGTTTATAATGAAATCGGCAAATTTTACCATGTCCGATCAGAGTTCCGATGGAGGAACTAGAATCTGTCCATATATAAATATTATACATAGATCCGATCTCATGTTCCTCCATCGGGACAAGAAGAGCGAAAACAATTGCGAACTTGGAACTGTTTTGCCAGAAATTGCATCCCATGCGTCAATATGCCAGTGCGATTCCAGAATTGATCCCCGGTGAGGAATATGTCCTGAAGCCCAGACCACGTTCAGAGTTCGTAACAGCATTTCAACTGCTGTTGTTTGACCCATAGTTCCACACTCGATACTCAAAAATCAGTTCCTCAATCGGAACCGTAAATGTTATACGGCGGTCGGATAATCAGTTCCACACTCAGAACAGCTCATAAAGTCTGACCGTCGAAGTAAAAGTTCCGAGCTCGAGACTAACAAAGGCAGTTCCACAAGCCCTTTAAAAATCTGAAACCATAGAAGAAAAAGGCATAAAAACAAATTAGAGGGGAGAGATAAATAAGGCTTGCAATTCTTCTGAGTTCAATCAAGTTGACAAGTTGATAAGCGAACCTAACCTTGTATGCACCTTGATACTCTCCAACATGTGCAACAAATAGAAATTTTCAATAGTAAACCACTGAATCTCACATCAAAGGATAACAGAAAAAGCTGGATAAAATGCATCTCCATGAACACCGTCTTCTCAGACTCTTCCTCAAGCAGTAGTGCGGCTGGTCTTCCTCTTCTTCATAGCAAGGAGAGGACTTAGTAACAGACTTTAGCCACCACCTCTTTCATGTTCTCATATTATTTTGGTAATTTTAGATAAGAAACAATTAAAAAAGTACAACTAGCAAAAATCAAAGGAGCAAGAGCACACAAAGAAAGCACAAATTGAAAATGGATTAAAATATTTTATATTATGTTAATGTCTTATATTATTACATGAGCATGAATTATTTCAATTCAAGAATGAAGGTGTACAACGAATAGTGGTAATAATTAAATTTCGTCTATTACCACTTTCACTTGCCATGGCCTTTCTACATTTCGTCTATAACCAACGATAGACCGAGGCAAACATTCACTCCAAAGTGCACTAACATTCACTCCAAAGTGCTGAATTAGTGCAGATATATAACAAGTATGATTGATGTCTGCCATTTCAATATCATCCTCTCTTAACTATGACCATGAGTAAAGGAAAATTTAGAACTTGTTCATATGGTCAAAAACCATTTCGAACATTCATCAAGTTGAGATTAACACTTCTTTTAGAGCAAGTGCCCAAAAGTTATCAGTTCCAGCACCAAAAGGGTCCAATTAATGTAAACTCTGACCAAACTTCTGTCTTCAACTTCAAGCAGCAGTTGACAAGGCACCAGGCTTGGATTTTTCTGCCTTTTCTTGCTCTTTGTTAAGCATCTGAAAGAAGTAAGCATAATCAAGACATCAACTTCAAATCAATTATTCGCAGTTGAAATTCGAAAGAGGATAGACTATTTTCAAGCCAAAATACAAAAAAGTAAACTGAAATATGAATTTGCTGAAGTCATTAGCCAAAAGAAACATTTTGTAGTAAAAAAAGGGGAAAAATACACTTGATAATTATCATGCTCATCCATTGCCATAAACAACCCAAATTTTAAATGATCAGGATAGTTGTATAACATTTGTCAAAGCAAAAGAACGTATAATTGAAAAGCAATCAAATTAACACATGCTAGGTGTGACTTTCTAAAGCACCGAGTTCCTTTAGCGTCTAAATCTTATAAAAGCAACAATAATAATGTACAATTTAGGGGATGAGACATAAACTTTCTTAAACAGAGTATATGCATATTATATACAAGGCTAAACTCAAACAAAACTTTAAATCAATTTAAATAATGACATGCTAGGTGTTGTATCGAGCTCCTTCATAAGCACATGACCCATCACATAGAACCACGTAAGTATTAGGAAATCTGCCACAACTAGGCCTGTTAAATGGGTTAATTGGATAAACCCATTATCCAAACCGAATTAACCCATTATCCAATGGATCATTGTCCATTTAACCCATTTATTAATGGGTCTTAATGGGTTGGATCATAATGGGTTGGGTCATTAAATGGATAACCTATTTAATTCCTCATATGACTTAATGGGTTAAAACATATTATCCAATGGGTCATTATGTAATTAACCCAATAAGTTATGAGCATGTACAGTATTCGAGCTCGTACAACATTCGATCTCGTACAGTATTCGAGCTTTGATTGAGCTCGTGCAGCATTCGAACTCGAGCTCATACAACATTCGAGCTTGAGATCGAGCTCGTACAGCATTTGAGCTCGTACAACATTCGAGCTTTGATCGAGCTCGTACAATATTCGAGCTTTGATTGAGTTCGTACAACATTCGAGCTCGAGCTCGTACAACATTCGAGCTGGAGATCGACTCGTACAACATTTGAGCTCGTACAGCATTCGAGCTCGTACAGCATTCGAGCTCGTACAGTATTCGAACTCGTACAACATTCGAGCTCGTACAGTATTCGAGCTCGTACAACATTCGAGCTTGAGCTCGTACAGCATTTGAGCTCAAGCCCGTACAACATTCGAGCTTCAGATCGAGCTCGTACAACATTCGAGCTCGTACAGTATTCGCCAAAAACATACTCCAAATTTGTAATCTTATAATAATAAATTATCCACGGGTCACCCGTTACCCAACCCAACTCAATCCACCCAAAATTATCCAACGGGTAACCCGTTATCCAACCCAACTCAACCCAATAATTACAACCCAATTATATTCATTAACCCAACGGGTCATTATCCAATAAGTCTTATCCAATAAGTGAAAATAGTATATGGATAACGGTTATCCATTAGGTGATCCGACCGTTTGGCGGGCCTAGCCACAACAATGTTCAGTTGTAGGGGTTGAGACACTCACTTTCTGAAACAGAGTGTGTTTATATCGTGTACGAGGCTAAACCAAAAAAAAGATTTAAATCAATCTAACTTTGTTTTTGATCAAATTGTGGAGTGTTATAACACTTCTAATGAAGCAAGAAAGGTATATAACCAGTATCATATCATTTGTTTCACTGTTAAAAGACACAGAACTTATCAATTAGTTTCAATGGAGAAGGTAACAAGTTCACAAAGTTCTACTGCAGAAAAGAGCAAAAAATCAAACAAATACTAATTTAAGGCAGCTAGCATCAGCTTTACATATGGATGATTTCCCTAATTCAGCAACATTGAGATTTGGAAGGAGGTTAAGCACATTATGTGAGAAGAAGAAATGCATTATTAGATGACAGGCAGAAAATCAAATATAGCTATGAGGCTAACACCAACTTTCCATGCCACGAATAAAAGGTACAAATTGATTTTTAGATATACCAGAGAACCAAATCGATATAAAAAAAAGGAACACCATATTGCAAGGGTTTATAACCGTCAACAGGAGCAATATATAACTACATTCGCTTACTCGGTAAAAATTACTTGAGATATTTCCAGACCATATACATCAAAGTAAACCTTAGACATAACCCAACCAATACACTACACAAAGACAAAGCTCTCCAGCAAATTCAAAAAGGCTAGTATAATTTAGCCCCACATTTACTACCTTTCGTCTTAACTTTATCTATGCCACATAAAAAGCTGCAAAACGAATCCTAACAATTTTGCAACTTTAACACCGACAGATTTTTCTCTTTATCTCATATCTTCTTTCAACAAGATAATGTCAAAATAATTCTACAATAACAATCAAATATAGCAAAAAAATAATAACTATATAATTTTAAGGAATATTGCAAGAAGAAAAAAACATTTGAAGTACCTCAATTACTCCATCGATGTGGAATTCCTAAAACCCGCATCAAGGGGAAGGAAGAGTCCCGCGGAAACACGGATCTCGTCGCCGCCATCAAGGACTACAGAGGCAAGATCGACGCTGGGCTCTCCTCCATCTGCGATGGCATTCTCAAGCTTGTCGACACCAAGCTCATCCCCGCCGCCGCCTCCGGCGACTCCAAGGTCTTCTATCTTAAGATGAAGGCTGATTATCATCGCTATTTGGCAGAGTTCAAGACGGGCACTGACAGGAAGGAGGCTTCCAAAATACCCTCAATGCCTATAAGGCCGCTCAGGACATTGCGACTACAGAGGCGACTCCTGCGCATCCGATCCGGCTTGGATTGGCGTTTATCTTCTCTGTGTTCTACTATGAGATCCTCAACTCACCTGATCGAGGGCATTCGATGAGTCCATTGCAGAGTTGGATGAAGAAAATTGAGTGTGAGGATTTCAGCGAGGTATCGAGCAGAATCAAAATGCGGCGACTGGAGGTCGTTGAATGACAAGGACTTGTGCAGGTTGAACGGTGATTAAGAAAGAGGCGTACTCACTCCGTCCCAGCAGTAATAACATATTTTTTGTCAACTTTCTCAAACCATGTTTGACCATAAATTTCAATTAGTATATAAACTCTAATATCATCATGTGAGATATTGTTAGACTCCTACGTCGACATAGTTTCTAAATATCAAATTTTAATGTACCATTAATATTCGTAATTAAAGTTATTAGTGGTCAAATATGGTCTGGAAAAGTTGACCAAAAAATATGTCATTACTGATGGGACAGAGGAAGTAGAGAAGAAGAGGAAACGGTGATGAAGAAGAGGAACATAGAACCGCAAAAATTCTGGAGAAAACGATGACGTTTTCTCGAAGAAAGAAGGTCAAAATAATGACACAAATACCCCGGTTGATAGTAATAGCAATCAATCGTTGTTATATGGTGTTTTGCGATTATTGAAAATAAGTGCAGACTTGCAAAGCTTCCTCTATGACTTCTGTTTTCCCTGTGAGGAAAATTTCAAGATTGGGGAAAGATGGTTGGAGAACGTGCGAAGGTAGGAGGGGATTGACAGAGATTATGAGTTGTTATGCTTATAAGTAAAATACTTTTTATTGTTTGATAAAGTACTAAAAATCAGCTTATTTTGGAAGCAAAATTTGTTATTGGGGAAAACCGAACATGATATCTCTACTTTCAAAATAAGCCAATTTTACTTATAAATATAGTTCTGTCAAACAGTGACGGAACCAAAGCGATATTTAAGGGGGTGTTCAAATATCAATAATAAAAAAATTACCACTTATAATGACAAGACGAAAATTTAAAACTAATATAATTAATACATTTTACAATTATAAAAAAACGAGTAATAAAATTTGAAAACTAAATAAATTCAAATTTAAAATATAAAGTATTAAAAAAAAGTGAAAATCTTACAATAAAAATTTGCAAATAAATAATATTAAAATAAAAGACGAAAACAATCTAATTTAATATTCTTTCTTAATCATGTCACTTGCCAATATTAGTTTCAATTACATGTCACACAATAGAAGAAAATTATTCAGAAAGGAAAAGGAAATTAAATTTTAGAGAGGAAATGTTGATATTTTAGGAGAAGAAAGCAAAACTTTTAAAGCAAAGAATACAATTCTATAGACAGCATGACTGGTGTTAAGTTTACAATTGTGCAACCCATAAAATACTCCACTTGATTCTTTTCCTTTCTCAGCCTATTAAGCCCATTCAAATTTTATTTTAAAAAAATTGAGACATTTAGGAAGGAAAACGAATTATCTTCTCCTGATCTTCTTCTTTCTCTCAAAGACCAGATTTGAAAACTTGAAACTTCAGAAGTTTTAAAGTGGGCGGAACTGTAGAGGTAATTGGAGGCGAAGCTGACTTTTTTTCTCCCCATCCAAAGCTTACAACCGAAAAATATCTTCTCCGGCAACCCCTAGTTCCGCCACTGCTGCCAAACACACGGTACAAAAATGAGGGATAAAACAAAACTAAATTAGGCAAAAGGGTGTTGATTTATTGTGAACTAGTAAAAAGAAATACTAGCTTCGTCTTGTATTTCAAAATTTGATCTGCTTTTTCAGACATTTGCATCAAATTGAGACTAGAGGAAAGGCAGAGTTCGTTCTAACTCTAGCAAGCTTAAACATGCGCAATTTCCATTTGCAACGAACAATAATCGATCATGTACCCTCTCCTCTTTACTGTATCCGTTTTTTCAGTAGTTAGGGACAACTTGTGAGCAGGTTTTCTGATAGATAGTTTAAAGTTAGGGACAGTGCACTCTAGATTTTAGTTTATACGATACATTTGTTAAATTAACAATGAATTTTAAAATTTAAATAAAATATTTTTCAAAGTGGATTATTGTTGTACTTTTTATATAATATTTATTAGAATTCGTCACGGTCTTTCCATAAGTCATGGAAAGACCAAAGTTTAAAGTGTAAATTAGAATAAATGAAGATAAAATTTTCTGTTTGCATGAATCGGGTTATAAACTTTATAACTAGTACATGTTGCATAATAAATTTTTAATATTGCAACTAAGACCTTTTACCTTTTATTATTCTAATTAAACTCCGTCTTTCCATA